>JAPMOB010249634.1:0-11617 GCA_029875015.1 Lepomis gibbosus
GTGAAAGTCATCATAGCTTGCGTAGTATAGACCCAGCTCCCAACCCGACTTTGAGAATAGATTAACGGCGATATTTTTTTAATCGCCCGATAAGAGTCTCGCGTTAACGCAGCCGTTAACGCCGATAACGGCCCACCACTAATTTTTTTATATTGAGAGATGGAAAATATATTATAGAGAAAGAACATGAAAATGATTAGCCTTGTGGCCTGCATGGTCCTATGTAAGTTAACACATAGCTGACTTCTTTACATTGCTTGCCAGTCAATATGTAGCTGTGTTTACTTAAGCCATGAGTTTCATTATCACACTACACTGCAATACACATATTTAAATGTGGCCACTGTGGAGACAAAAATCTCCATTAATGGTGGACTAAAACACCAGGTTGTGGGAGGGTCATAAATAAATATTTAAGTTTGTCTGTGTGAACATGGTAAGTGCCATGTGTCACTAGATGGGCCTTTCTGGTACAGCTTCATCCTTTTTACATATTTTAGATGTAGTTAAGTTTTTCTTTTTCTTTTATTCCTGTCTTATTTTCTAAGTAAAGGCTTGTTTTATGACAAAGTAGTGCCACTCCTTGACAAATCTGACATTTGGCTTATAATGTTTTCTCTTGATTCCTTTTCTATTATTTATTTCTAAATTATAAGCTGTATTTATGATTATGAAAATCTATTGTCTTGGTAACAACTGTCATTTTATAAACCACACATCAGTTACCTCTTTTGATTTGCTAAAGGGGTTGCAAAGTCTTTCCAGAAAGAGAAGAAATGGTGTTGTGGCTTGTTAGGCAGGCAAAGAAAATCACATAGACTAGACAGTTGATCTTTCATGCCGTCATTCAGATACTTGTTGCAGATGAGCAAACAAACAACTCCTGCGTGCAGAGGTGGTAATAGGTATTGTGTATTTTTTTTATGCTTTCTGGGATTGAGGTTTTCCTCCAGAGTATGTTTGAGCAGAATTTTCACCTGTAAAAAGTAAAGAAAGAAGGTAAAAACTAATATTGAACACTTACATTTTGATAATAATTCTTCCTGGAAACTGTTTTAACCAATTCAATTTGACTCAGTTTTATGGGACCATGGGTAAAATCCTTGAGATTTACCTGTTCTGTACCATATTTCAATCCCCATGGTCTTTCCATCATGCCATCATGAAGTTTAGGATTGCTGTATGTGTCAAAGAACTGTTGTAGCAGCAAAAAGAAGTTGTCCACGTTTGGTTCATCCCAAGTTGTAAGAAGGTCAAAGATGATATTCAGCATCACACTGCCTGCTAGGTCTCTCCCTTTCATGACAACTTCTTTGGTCGAATCCCAAAGCCAGGAACTCTTCTTCAGTTCGAGATGGATAACATCATCATACTGGTGCCACTCCCCTTGAAGGTCCAAAAATACAAAATGAATAGGGATGCTTTATTTGCTATTTTTCATGTTTATTTTTGGTGCTTTTTCCTTAACTGGTTGTGAGCTTTACATACACTACATATTAGCATACATTACAGATGCGGATACGGATAAAGAGAAATAACAAACAAAAACAGGCCATCTGACAAACTCAATCCTGCTTTTTAGAATTATACAGTAATTGACAGTAAGACTCAGACCCGGTCTTAGATCTTAGCATGCACTGCCTCCTGTGGTGACCTAAAACAAACTTGCCAGTGTACTCTGGTAGACAAACTATGTACACCATTTTTAATTACCTCAAATAAATATTCTGAGGCATTTCTATACTGCCATATCAATAATCTACGTTAGGATAGTAATGGCCGATATCGCAAGCCTGTAAACATGAACAGCGGTAGCTGTTACTCTCACTGCCTAAGTGTTGAGTATAAAGTGAATCTCGATTACCTTCATGTGTTAAAAAATCCTCTTTAATTGACAGGCACCTGTTGACAAATCGATTTTCATCTTTCTGGTAGATGATCTCATACATGCTATTATGGCCATTTTCACTGTGCTTGACAATGAAATATTTGTAGGGAATTCTCTCATGAGTTATGCTCTTGGGGATCATAACTCGTCCCTCCACAAGATATCTCTTTTCCCCCAGAGACCTGTGAAACACAATAGTTATTATTCATGACTGGATGGGCAAAGATGTGAAAAACTCATATTTTCAAAGAAAACAATACAGTGAATAATAGTCACTGTGCTGCTAGTTGGTGAAGAAAGCTAAAAGTAACTTGTTTTATTTTAAAGGCGCATAATCACCATCTGATTTCATTGTTTTATTGGATTTTAGTGGATAATTTACAAAACTGTTGTTTTGGTATAATTGTGAAGAATCTTTTTTCAAAAAAAGTCATACCTAGAGAAGGACATTTTCAGGCCACTGTTTTCCCATTTTCCAAACAACTTTTCAGACCTTAACAAAATCAAATCCTTTTCTGGATCCAAATGACAATCTTTGGAAGTGACAGCATGGAAGTACACAGGCATATATTCACTGTTTGGTAAACTGAAAAAGAAAAATCACGCAGATATGTTAACTTCATATACTACTTCTTCTTTACTTCTTTATAAAATTAATAATGTGATATCAAAATATTTTGTAGCTGATGACATTAGTGAATTATAAATTCAAAGAAATACCATAAAGGCCAGACTAAAATACTTGTAATATAAGAAGATTTGCTCAGAACATCACATAATACTATATAAACATAGCAGATTAGAAAAAAACCTAACAATTCTAAAATTTGTTAGAACCCAAAACTTACGTTTGTGGTGCCCGAAGTTCAGCGGATGATTCCAAGATTCCAAGACCCACCTTCTCATCACTCTGACTGGGACAGCAGGAGGGCATTGGAGAGACATCTACATTTATTTTGCCTGGCTGCTGGTTGTGTCTTTCTGCCAGGTATGTGGTTGTTTTCTCACTGGATTTTGTGTCAATAGCCTGTTAGAAATATAATAATACTGAAGAGTAAGTAAAGCCCTGATTGGATGATCTGGATAGTCAGTCTGAGAGTAAAAACTGATGAAAAATGTTTATGACAGATATTTACCTCAGGGATTTTGTCTGTTTCCTTTGTTACTGGACATGAATGAGCAGAATCTCTGGCTGCTTGGTTTGTTTGTTTAGTGAATATATGTTGTTCAGTGTTGGTGTGATTTTCATCATCGACTGGCGTCCCAGAAAGATTTTGTGTCTCATGAGATATTGTCTTATCTTTTTCATTGACAGGCTGCTTTGCCATGGAATCACATTCTTGAGGTATCTGCACAGATGATTCAGGTACAGTGGTGCCAGTTTCTTTAGCTGATGTTAGTGATGACACAGAGTTAGACAACGGCCCAGAATGAATGTTACTTGGCTTGTCAGCTGGAATTTGCACTGTGTCAGTGCAGTCATCTGGTCTAATACCTAGTTGGGCCTCTGTTTGTTGCTCAGTCTGTTTATCACAGGCAGGTGTAGGGGAGGGTGGTGTCTTGGAAACTGACAGGTTTGATCCAGGAGCCGCCTCACTTCCAGAAACTGTAGCAGATAGCCTTTCTTCCTCCATACAAGTCTCTGTGGCTTGTGGGTTACCGCTTGTAACTGATTTGCCTGAGAAAGTCTGACTGGATGGTGAAGGTGTGGCTTCTTTTTGGAGCATGACTGGAACAGCAGTGTTATGTGCTAAGACCTGTGTTGTAGCACCATCTCTGGCGGGCTCTATGTCATCATTAGCTGGCTGCTCCTGTAAAGAATCTAAATAGTTGGCTTTATCATCTGGCCTCCCAGAGAGATTTTGTGTCTCATGAGAGACTGTCGGTTGTTTATCTTTTTCAGAGACAGGCTGCTTTGCCATGGAATCACATTCTTGGGGTGTTTGCGTAGATGATTCAGGTATAGCAGTGCCAGTTTGTTTAGCTGATGCAAGTGATGACACAGTGATAGACAACAGCCCAGAATGAATGTTACTTGGATTGTCAGCAGGAATTTGCACTGCGTCAGGGCTGTCCTTTGGTCTAATACATGGGGGGGCCTCGGTTTGTAGCTCTGTCAGGTTATCACTACCAGGTATATCACAGGGTGATGTCATGGAAACTGACAGGTTTGATCCAGTAGCAGCCTCACTTTTAGGAGCTGTGGTAGATAGCCTTTCCATACAAGTCTCTGTGACTTGTGGCTTTGTGATAGTGACCGATTCGCCAAGTGAGAAAATCTGACTGGGGGGCGAAGGTGTGGCTTCTTTTTGCAGCGTGGCTGGGCTAGCAGTGTTATGTGATTGGTCCTTTGGTGTAACACCACCTCTGGCTGGCTCTGAGTCATCAATGGCTGGCTGCCCCTGAAAAGTGTCTAAATAGTTAGCTTAGCAGATATCAGTTTTAGATTCAGAAACCTTTCCCTTAAGTAAAGCTTCTCTGTCATTGTGGTAAACAATGGCTTTTATCATCCTTTGTAGTCCTGTGGAAAACTACTTTTGCTGCACTAGCATAGCTTGATTAGTCATGATTAACTGTGCCGGTATACCCAACCCTATCACAAAACAGCATTTACTTCTTGCATCCGCAGAGGCTCTAAAAGGTTTACGTTTAGTGGCCACCTCATTAGCTATACCAGTACAGTCTATTTAACTAAAGAACAGAGCTGAATTCTACCTTCTACCTGATGTTCAGTTTTTGTTGAAACTGTAAAAGAGGTGTTAATTCAACTATATTTATGTTTCAGATCATGGTGGTGTTGTTGCACTGGACTGCATTACAGTATATTAAAGACGTTTTCAAATGGATTATAAACACATTGCTGCCATACCCCGTTTTTATAAGCTTGTTTTCCGCCCTAGCAGACAGAATAATGTGTCAGTTTTAGGAAGAGAAAGCAAGAGGGTGTTACTTGTGGATGTAATAGAACACAGCATGGTTTCTCTTTCTGTTTTGGTTTGTTTTTTAAACGTACATTATATTCACAGCCTCATACACTTACAATGAAAATAAAATTATGCCAATTGTTTCTTATTCTTGTCACCTTTTCTTGTTCTTCTTTAACATCTTGATCCTCCTTTTGGTTCTTCTCCTCAGCAGTGACTGAAGGTTGATGTGCTGCTGTGGCCACATCTGGGAAACAATTCATGTTATGTGACATTAAATATATATCTATCCACAGTAAATGTGTTAGTTTTAGTCTTTTAAATACTCATCTGTGTAAATTACAGGAAAATAAATTACAAACTTGAGTTTTAAGGTAAACCTAACTAGATTTTCATCTGCCACACAGATAAATCCACAATAGTCCATGTACAGAACACAAAACAATGTTATTGGCTACGAAAAACGCATCACTTTCTATCAGAAGACCATTTAGTATACAGTTTCAGTCTCATTCTGGTTAAAGGTCCACCTGCAGGATTGTTTTATGTTGCACATGACACTGCTTTATATGACTTGCAAAACATGTGATATCAATACAGGAAGAAATTTAACACTGATACAGTGTAATGCTTTTTAATAAATCAATCGATGGATGTGTGGATGACAAAAGAAGTTAATTTACATCAATCCCACATTATTTATATTTCACCCAATAACCATAAGATATTCACAAAAAATAGTTTGCTGGTTCACTTACCCTGTTTCCTATTCTGAGTCAAGAGAAATAACTTGTAGCCACATTCAGGACAGAATCTAAATGACTTTTCCACTTGACTTCCACATTCAGGACAAAACATGATGCACCTGTTTGACAGATAACAGATAACAATGACGTCAAATATTTTGATGCAAGCCCACTTGTTGAGCATTATCTATTTCAGAAAGAATATACCATACCATTAAACTTAATGGTAATTCAGCCCATTCTAAAACTAAAAAAGGATTTAGGTCTTCCTTTGGTATGCATGTAGTAGCTTTGCAACATCTAAAAAAGACTGAAATTAAGTAATTTTGTCTCACTTCCTTCTTCCTCTTTGTCTGCCTTTATATTCTTTCAACGAGCAGAATGATCTAAGTAGTACTTAAAATTCAATAGTCGAATATAATACCATATAATAATAATACAATCAAAATCTATTGTAATACAAAGACAAAATTTAAAAAAAAATAGCCTACCATAGTATGACTAACCTCAGATTCAATGAACAATACTTTAATATTTTAGTCAGTATAATTTAACTTATCTTTGTTGGAAAAAAACCTACCTTGTTTGCACTGCTTCCTTACATGGTTGAAGCTGCTAATCTGAGCTGATAACTAATCTTATATCGCTTACTAACGGTTATGTGTTTACTTTGATTTTCTTTTACAGAAAGAGGTGTGGCTACTTTTTACGTTTTTTTCTGCCATAGGGAGTGTCGTGTAAAAATTCAAGACTTGGGCCAGATAAGAAAACTTGAACTCTTACCAACATTTTTATTATCAACAAAAACAGACACCAATTAGAATACAAGAGTTCCACCGGAGTGTGTCAGAGATCAGTGCAATCAGTGCAGAGTCCCATTCTGTTACCAGAACAGAGACCCGAGTCGACATGAAAACCATGTAACGACTGATTTTCACCTCTTTTTGGACCTCCTTTTATAGCTCTGTTTCTTGGCTTCACATCATCTCTTGGCTCTCTTTCCTACTGCACCTGGATCTGGGAAAGTCCAGGATTTTTGCAAGCCTCAGCACTTCCATCATTTGGTGGGAAAGTCCCTGACTGCCCACTCCTCCTCTCTGTGTCCTTGGCATGGCTTGTGCTTGATTTTGCGATTTTGCCATTTCATCCATAACTTTTTGTGGAATAAACTGGTGTTGTTTGTGCTCTGAGATAAAAAAAAAGACATTCTTACAGTGATGGACTATATTGATGTATGTTTTGTAACACAATTTTCACAAATTCCTTAGCAGGTGTTTTGATGCTGCCTTTTGACAAATTCCTTTGCTGGCTGCTTTTGCTATTTTATTCTGCTCCCTCCCTTTTCTCCCAAAGCACATGAGCCTGCTCACACACACACACCTGCAACTGTTGAGCCTGGGCAGTTAGATACAGAAAGGAGCACACACACCCAGAACTATAGGGTTTAACACTGTGATCCAAACTTTACACTAAAAATAACACTTTAAATAATGTCAATGTAGACCACCCTTACTCTAGCAATCAATGATAACAATTTGGCTATAATGCTCTAAATTAATTCCCAACAGGAGCATGAATTGTTTTGATTCCAAAGTGACAAAAAACAACAAAGATTTTTCATTTATTCTCATATATGACAAAGAAAAGCAGCAAATCTTAACATTTGAGAAGTTGGTTCTAGGGACCAGTCCCATGTAGTTAAATTAGTATTATATATAGACCAATTTTACAAAGCATAAAGTGCAATGAAGGTATTTCTAAATAGTATTTCAGAAAACTATCATCTGGGTTGGTGATGCCGCAATGGTTGAGACGCCTTTTTTGATAAAAGCGTTAGCTAAATGAATAAATGTACATTTTTGTACAATAGACTTTAGGATCAGTTCTCCTGAACAAAAAACTCTGGTTTTTTTTGTTTTTTTTTACAGTCCATGTAATCTATGTTCACAGTAAAGTTTCTGTAAGTATGGAAACACAGTGCAAATTTTGTAAGATTATTTCAATTTCAGAAATCATACAGAAAAGTATCACTATCATTAGTAGTAGAATTATGCTAACATTGTTCATCGACATGTTCCACAATGTTCAGATAAAGCACTGATACACACATTCATATTCATTGGTAGCCATTAGGTGGCAACATTAATCAATCTAAAACACTTCTCCTCTAACCTTACTCCATATCATGAAACCACAGTGACAAAATTTATGACCAGAATATATTGGACAAAAATAATTAAAACACTGCACAGATAATTAAAATTCACAATACAAAATATGAACATAACTTGCTCAACTGGCAAGCAAAAGGTCTGCAACAGAAGATCAGTCCAAACAAGCCACTGTACTGAGAGCTAAGGAGCAGGCAGTAGGGTTAAAGAAAGGCAGACAAGACACTGCACTGCACAATGTCCAAGTGAAGTACTATTGTTGAGCAGAACCAGTGTAGATATTAATGGTTTACTGCAGCTGTGCTACTGAAATGCTGCTTTTGCCACAAAAGGTAGTGTAGACAAGGAGTGAATCTTGAACAAAAGTGTTGTGCCAGTCTGAGATGCATTTACAATACGAGATTGCAGGATAACATTTTCACTGTATGCCAACAATAGCAATTATAAACAATTACACCCCATCTGTAGTTTGCATGAGTTGTATCATAACTTTAAAACCCCATCCTGGAAATGTACAATTAATATAGGAGGCAAAAATGTAACATTCACCATACTGTAAAACAAAACAAAACAGGCAGGGCTGTAAAAAGTGACTTGGAGAGATAGAACATGACAACTGGAAGAAAAAGTGCAGTAAAAAAGAAGGCTACAGGGAAGAATGACATTTAAAATGTAATTAAATTCAGCATTAAAGCTTTGCCAAGGCACATGAATTGCCAAAAGGTCTATTTTAATGGAACTGAAATGAAATAGCTGGGTATGCTGAGTTCATGTGGGGTGAATGTGGGGAATATTTTCCTTCCAAAATGCATGTATGCATAATACCCAAGATGGCATTTATGAGGGAGGAAAATAACACTATTTTCCACTGCCTCTGAAGTCAGTGCTCAAGGAGCGTGCTAAATCATATCATGTCATTGCTAGGCAGAATTGTTGACCGTGCTAACAGGTTTGGACTGTGTATGTGTGTTTGGGTGTGGGGGCTAATCTCAGTGCTGGGCTACTGAGTCCTCATCCTCTTTTTTTTACCACCCACACATCTCTTTCACACACACACCACTGCAGTCACCAGCCAATCACTACCTCTCTTCCTTTCAATTGCTTTTACCTGCGTCATTCTGCATGTGTTGCCATGGGGATCACTGATGCTCCCCCCACACTTTGCCTCTCTGCCTCTTCCAGTATAAGAATGAAGCTGATTTGTGGCTGATGATGCAGACGGGCTGCAGACGTCATCACTTCCCTTGGGAAGGCGGCCTATTTTTACCAGTGGGCACAAATTATACCAAGCTGCCCAACATATTTATGGAACCACATCTAATCCCAGCCTGTCAGAAAAACATCTCTCTCTCTCTACATCTCTCTCCATTCATCTCACAGAAATGTTGTTCCTTCTGAGGCATATTTTTATCCCTTGAATTGAGATGAAAGCTGTTGTGAAGGTTTTGAAAATGTTTGTTTTAGTATCTGCACTATTTTATCTGTGATACTGTATAAATACAGTATATACTGTTTATAAAGTATATAAAGGAGATTATTGTCACATACTTACCCTCCAGAAAGAGGTCAGAGGTCAGGAGCATTAGCCCCAGAGCTGGCAGAAATTCAGTGTTTTGATAAAAGGCACTTCAACTGAGCAATTAAATGTTGTACCAGTAACAGATAACAGTGAAGAACGTTGGCATGACATTGCTTACAGGTTTCTGACTGGTCGTCTTGCAACCTTGAAAATCTGAATTGAACTGAATTTAAAAAAAGACCATGTAATATAGTAAAAAATGGACAAAGCTTCAGCACACTACCGCAAATCAAGAATGTGCTGGATCAGAGGATCCGCAAACTTATCCCAAACCGCACAACAAGTCCCTGTCTTCTTTCCAAGGTGGAACAAAATTCACTGTGTTATCTGATATGGGCCTTATGTGGCAACTGAAGTTGTTGCAGATACATGGAGTTATGTAAACTGAGGTTCAGGAACAGGACCACGCCTCCCTCACTTATTCTACCACCTGTGCTTCATTCAATTCCTCCAATCAACCACCCGTACTTACTCATTTCATCCACCTGTGCTTCTCAAATCCAGTCACAAGCGCTCATGTATATAAACTGTCTAACCCGTTTTCTCTCCCGTTTCTCAGTTCTCACATCACTCCCACCCAAACCCTGCTAGTTCACCTCTTCAATGGGCAGCACGGTGGCCCAGTGGCCAGCACTGCGGCCTCAAAGCAGAAGGTTCTGAGTTTAGACCTCGTTCAGCCCAGGCCTCTCTGCACAGAGTTTGCACGTTCTCCCCGCTTTTGAGTGGGTGTCCCCCAGGCCCTCCGGCTTCCTCCCACCATGAAAGACATGCACGCTAAAACCGCCCCCACCCTGAATCTCAACCCCTCGGGTTCCTAGCCGCTCCAGCCACCAAACCCTAAACAACCCGCTCGACCCCTTCATGCCTCTTCTCTCGACCCCTTCATCCCTCTCCCCTCGACCCCTTTTCATCCCTCCCCTCTCGACCCCTCCTTCCATAACTATTCATCATAATAAACTACCATAGAATCTAACATTGGCGTGGTCCTTGTTAGTGAAACAAGGTTTAAATTGGACCTGAGGAAGCAGGAGCTCAGCTAATATTCTCCTATTAACAGTAACATGGTAATCTATGGTAAAATATTAACATATTTTTGTATGCATTATTGCACTTCTAAAACCTAATTTGGAGATTTTATGTGCTGCAGTTTGTACCTACCTGTTATGCTGGACTTGGATTGGACTGGCAAGTGCTGGTCTAATACTACCAAGGGAATCCATATTTCACGCTGTGGAAACCACCCTTCAAAGACTTTCTTCCACGTCCTTTGCTCTTTTCCTTTCATTTCATCCATCTCTGTCCACAGTTTTGTATGCTGGTCAGTATTCTTGCAGCTACAGTCTTTCCTAGTTCAAACAGACATGCATATTATAAAGCATATTTACTCATATTTACATTTTACTTAAGTAAAGTACCATTATTTTTGAGTAAAAATACTTAAGTAAAAGTCAAACACTAAAAAGTTTGCTTAAGTACAAAAATATGAGCATCAGAATATACAGACTACCAAAAGTAAAGTAGGGCCTACTCATTTTTTCACTATGGCCCATTTCAGAATAATGTTATTAATATTAATATTGTATTATTATTATTATTATTATTATTATTATTATTATTATTATTATTATTCACATCACTTTGTGGTTGGAAAAGGTGTGGTCAATTTACTTTATTTTTTTATATATATAATTTATTATTATAATGATTATTTATAATTTATTTGTTGATTATATTGACGTTATGTATTATTAATCTGAACCTGCAACTAGTAACAGAAGTTATCAACTAAATGTAGTAAAAAGGACAATATTTGCCTCTGAATTGTAGTGGAGTATAAGAATAAAGTAGCAGGAAAAAGTAGTATCCAAGTAAAGAACATGTAGTCTAAAATTTAAATAAGTGAGTAACGTTTACTTTGTTACTTTCCACCACTGATTAACGTTAGCCTTTTACAACCTGAAGCAAGTAGCTAAAGCTAGTTAGCTAGCTACTACAAGGGTTAGCTAACTGTATCGAAACCCTGTTGGTGGGTAACATTTAGGTGAGGTAGCTAGCTAGTTAGCAACGATTAGTGCTGATTAAAAAACAATAAATACCTGTAAAATGAAATGGCCTTTCGTTTTCGTTAACTGGCAGTAACCCCCGTAGGGCAGTTTGAGTTCTCCCATTAGCGCTGCTGTGCTATAACACCACTGCTCGATGTAGCCTCCTGATGTGGGTGTGGTTGTTAACAGTGTTGCCAACTATTTTCAATGGAAAGTAGCTAAAGCCTGCTCGAAAAGTAGCTAAATGTCGCCAGATGACGTCAT
>JAPMOB010249635.1:0-27311 GCA_029875015.1 Lepomis gibbosus
ACCAAGCAAATATCGGCCAAAATAAATCGGCAGCATTAATCGGCCATCGGCCGACCCGGATTTCAAAAGATCGGTATTGGCATCGGCGTGAAAAAAAACATATCGGTCGACCTCTAATATGAATAATCATTTTCATTTTAATTACCTATATTGGTTGTATATTGCAACCCCGGTCCTGTGACTCATGTAAGTAGCTTGTGCGTTATGTATCTGACAAGGATGAAAAAAACACAACGCGTGACAACGAGCATCTTAGTACAGGCCGTAAGAATTCCAGTTCTCCAATCTCCCAGTCGGGTAATAACATTCCAGTCTGTCAAACTCGTGATCCCCCGGGCAATAATCTGTCACTGGAGGTATTAACCCAAAGTGACACTGACGTGAGGCCAAAAGGAAAATCCTTGACTACATAAACTGTGACAGCAATTCCAGCTAATGTTTACTGATGCTTCTGTGATCCATGTTGTAGAGGTTCACTTAGGGGCGTAGCAGCTGCTCAAACACTTAGTGGTGGTGGATGGACAAATGACATCATTTCAAATAATGAGGAAGAGCCACTGTAAAGGAGAATCCATAGCTAATTAGAGCAGCTTGCTTTTAAGCCAGACAGTTTGACGAGGACATCAAGAAAGCATGTACGCTGTGTGTCGATACTGTTTATTCTGCTCCCTCTTGCACTCGCACACAGTGCTCAGCAATATTGGATGAGTTTCATTACCTATAAAACAGACTGAGTGCTCAATGAGTGAATGCCACGTTGCGGTAAAGGTTGGAGGCTTCACCTTATCTGAGGGCAATATGATCAAAGTAAAAGCAACCCCTTGTAAAATATTTCATAGATATCATGTTTGCTGCTCGCAGTTCTCCTGAAGAATCTGAAAGAAATTTCTATATCACTAAATAGAAACCTAGTCGGCCCAATAGTTGGCCTGAAATTAATTTAGTTTTCAACCACATTTAAATTCACATGAGGATATGATATGGAAAGGAATAACCATTGTTAGCCATGCTAATTAAAGTGCGTTATTTATTGGCGTCATCTTGAATGATGGATTTAATGGCTGTAAAAGAACAGGGAGCTCCATGATTTTACAGACTTGGCTAAGAGAATTTAGCTCTTCTAACCCGTATCAATATATATTGTATGTAATGAGCCGCTAATGCTCTGCCTGTAAAATCACACTGATCAACGCTGACATTTTCTCTGCTCTGCTTTGCCTGTGAAGACCGGGCTTCATGGTGAACATATCTGAGCATACAGTAACCTCATCTCCAACATTAATGTGTTTCTGATCTGATCACTGTAATGTGTGTCAGGCACTGTCAAATATTTTGATAGGTCTCAGAATTGTTTTACTGCACTGTTGCCTGGAGTAAAATTCAGAGGCTGTTAAAGCCCTTCAGTCTATTCAATGAAAAATGGATAATTTCTCACCAGGTCTTGCTCTGTCTCTTCTTCAGCAGCATCACACTCATTAAACCCTAATTTTCCTCAGCCACATCCTGTTCGCTGTGTGGTTGCCGTCCTCAAATAGAAAGGAGATGTTAATTATGAGACTTGAGTTCTATCTTTAATTAATCATTAATGTTGTTTTACATTTCAGTTAAATTGGACTTAGCAGAAGACATATGGGGTGTTCCTTTTTCCAGAATGATATATACACCTTAGAAATAGCACTGGAGATTAAGAGAGAGAAACATTTTGGATTATGAGTAATCACTTATGATTGGATATTTTTACTTTAAAGGTACCAACTTGGCTTGGATGTTTTCATTTAAAAAATCTACTTTATGTTTTTATGAGTCAAAAGATATGTGGTGACACACGAATCAAGATGACATGCAAATATCTTAATTTTTCATCGTCACACTGGTCAGTATGTCTTAATGAGAATCTCTTTTTTTGAGTGCTCCTTAAATAAGAGAGTGCTGACGGAGATCTTTACAGAGAATGAAATCCTCAACTAATCATGTTTGCAAGGTTTGTCAGGAGGAAAGCTTTCCGTTCACTCATAAGCACCTTTTGTTAAAAGCAGAACCCACGTAAAGAAAATGAAAATGCAGGAGGAAGTGCAAGTGGACTGACCTTGAGCTAATGATGCTTTTATCTGTGAGTGAAAAAATAACGAGCTCAACTGACCAGTCTTCCACATCATAGCCATTTCTGTCTGTTTTGCCGCTCTTGGCTGCTTGTTTCTGTTTCTTTTTTTAGTGCCACGAGAGGTGAAAGCGAGGCTTTGAAGGACCGTGCTGTGAACTTGGGCCCATGTGCAAAGAGCTCAAGTCCATCTGTTTCATTTCTCCAGTTCCAAACTGAAGTGGGTTTCCTCTCCAAACCGACTGGTGTGAGATTCGTAACTATCGATTCTGGCAGCTGGGCAGCTCCTGTAATTAAAAAATTCTATGTGGAGGATGGTAAACACTGCTCAAAGCCAACTGTGGCAGGCTCTTCATCCTTAATGAGATTTCAGAGGAAAAGCTAAGAAACCAACCAGAAGAATCAATAAATTCTCTCTCTTTCTCTCTCAACTGCTTTTGATAATCTTCTCTAAGGCTCTGATCAATTTGGGCTGATGCAACTCATTAATAATACTTGTCCAGGCCCACTTAGAATGTGTTTAAGTCTTAGAAAAGGATCAGAAACAGTAACTAAGTTATATTACATTCCTTGATCTTGGCACCCTGGGAACTTTATATCTCTCTGCAGCAGTAATATAATATTTCATATGAAGTTACTGTACTACCCAGAGAGGTGGACAGCATCAGTCTGTGGGAACTATTGCTGGATGCATCACACAGCAGGTGCTAGACAGTGTAGGTGTCATCTCATTAACGCTTCAGTCTTTATAAACATCTCTTCTCATGCTATTATGTTCTGTCTGAGGGAGGGGCAAAATCAATAAACCATTTACTTCATTTTGTACTACGCTACAGCTAGTCTGTACACAACTCCCTCTGCTGTGAAAACACCCTTTTGCATTAAAGAGAATGCTGTGAATTCAGCAGCGCAGTGGCCTTCTCCATATGCACCATGTATGTATTTCAGACCCGTGGATGAATGGCAACATGTGCATGACACAAACATAGCAAAGGAAAGAAAGTGTGCCAGAATCGCTGTCCATTGCTTACAATAATGAGCTGATCACACTTAGGCGTTTACCTGGGTGACCAGTGTGACGGTTATCTCTGCAAGGAGCTTCACATCATGACAAACAGCCCAGTAGAAGTGGAAAATAACACATTTATCATCTTTCTGGACCTTTACTTCAAAAAAGATTGTGACACTGGGACTGCTTTTCATTATTTAACTCCCCTTCCTGTGCCAGGTGCATTTTTTTAACAAGGTGAAGAACATTTAATATCTTTAGTTCATATAATTGATGAACATCCTCACATTGCATTAACAATGCCAACAAAACTCACTCATTTTCATGTGGGTGAGACATAATTTCCCAGAGGTTAAAATGCAGCAGACAATGATTAACAGAATTCCTTTTTATTGAATTTACAGACCTCAGCATGACAACATGCATTTATTACAGCAGAGTGGTGAGGGAATTTTTACCAGAAGCACAAAAAAGAGGGTGATGTTGCATATTCCTGTGTGCTATATTTAAGCCTAAGCATGTATAATATATCACGCAGAATTTGCATAGTATTTGTACGAGAGCAACTGTGCAATAAATTGAATAAGGTAACGGAGGAACAACAGAAGGAAATCCCAGCAGACCTTAAGGCTCTGAGGCAAAGTGTGGAAAAAGTACAGCAGCCCAAGCAGTCCACAGCTGGAGACAATATTGTCAGTAATTACTTCCATCCCCACTGGGCAGAGGACCTCAGTGTTGTCTGTTTCTCTGTCATATCTGGGCCAGCCGCTCATCTCGTTCCAGACTGCATCGGCTCTGTCAAGCATCAACGAGGAAAGGGAGGCATTAGTGGACCCTGGAGAGGAGCGGGATGAGGTGATAAGAACATCACAGGGAATCCGCCTCATTTAATGCTACACACCGCTGAAAGTTGGGCTTCTCATCTAAACAAGAGTAGTGCAATGCTTTGTTTGTGCATATGTGTGAAAAAGAATTATAGTATGAATGTGTCGCTTTAGTTTAATCCTATTTATACAATTTTGTGCAATTTGTCACCCGCACTTCAACAAGACAGTAAAAGGGCATGTGTAGAATAGTGTTTATAGGCACACTATTCTGTATACTAATGCAAAACTGGCGGTCATTACAAAAACTGTCAAGAGACATGTTAAAAAAAATGCTAAGTATCATATCCAATACTTAGTGATTTACTGAAGCATGAATTAAAAGCTAAGGCTGAAGTACTTTTCTAATTGAATAAAACCAGAACTTTCTCAGCCTCTTTTAGCACAGTCATGATGAAGGAATAAGCCATGACAGACCAATATTTACATTTGTTCACGGTATTGGCATTAGGCACAATCAATTGATCACTAATCAGAGCAGTTTGATTTTAGTAAACCACTGTAAAACACCAATGTATAAAAATAAAAGGAATAGAGAGAAGCTTTTCAGTAAGCCTTTTTGATGATATACCACCAGAGCATCTGAGATAAGCAATTACCATTATTATATAAACTACTACGGAAAATGGAAATATTATGAGTAAAATGGAGAATGTGTTGCATCTGAACACGTGCTAAAGTAAAAAAGTAAGAAACTGAAATATAAAATAGCCAGTCAAAGTTCCACTAAAATATTTTACAGCTCCTTTAAAATATTTTACAATTGGACTCCTAACATTTGCCTCTTTGTGGCCTCCTTATGTTTTAGAATCATGGTAGTAATGTATTTCTTTATTAAATTTTTTAAAGCTCAATCAAGGTGTACCAATAATTTCCTTGGCAGCATAGATAGAACCACCGCTAGAAACACATATCAGTACGAAAACTAGTTGAGCAGGCTTCACTCAGTGAATACATAGAGACCACGGTTTCATTAGCAGTGGATAGGCATATTATATTCAGCCCAATATGCAGGCTATTTAAGTGTGGTTTTAGCAAATAAATTATCTTTTTAAAATTGCTCCTAAATGAACCCTCAAGGTTGCAAAGTGATACCTAACAGTGAACCAGCCGGTCAGTTAATATGAAGACAGAGAGCATAACTGATGAACTGACTGGCCTTAACTTAGCTAATGATCAGATTAATTTTCTTTGTGCAAGTGTAGCTTGTACCCAGATACATGTGTCCACTGTAGCTTATGGCTTTATCTATATAAATGTGTCTTTTAAAATCAGATATAAACTTTAAACTTTTTTTTTTGTTTCCCTTCTATTTCACCTCTTATCATGTTCTTGGTCTTAAAATGATTGAATATGGAATCCATAAATGGCAATTCTTTACAGTATGTTTATCCGGTTGTTACAATACTTCATAGTCACTCAAAAAGAGCAGATAGCTTTTTTAAAAATGAATGTGCAAATGAGTGGACAAACTAATATTTAAATTGTCAGATTGTTATCTCCCTGGCATGAACACAATTCCCTTGTGGGATTTTCAGAGCATCCAGGATTTGAAGAGGAGCATCAGAAGGAGGTGATGGGGCAGTCTACTTGGTACCTTGTAGGGCAGCTGACCTTTTTTCTTCTAAAGCCAAAGTTTCCAGAGAGAACTCGGTCAAATAATTACTCGCGGCTTTAACAGAAGTCCTGAAGCTTATGCTGTCCATATGGTAAAAGCTACTGGATGATCGAGTAGGCGGATGTTATTTCCCCTGTTGCAAATAAATACATACATGAACAGCGTATCATTTTCCCATATGGTGGAAATAATAAAAGAGATAAAGGCAGTATTTGCTGCTTTGTTGTAGCTGGTTAATAATAGATTGTGGACGGATGGGGGAGGGGATGATCTCAGAGCTGTTTACTTCACCGGCTTGAGTGCGTGAGTGAATCGATGCAGTGACACCGGGGTAGTTCTTGCACCATCAGTCAGCCAGGCCATCTCATCACACTGTTTATTCAACCATGCTAAACAATAACACCCTTCATGCTTGCCCAAGCTTTTTCCTCTAATTACTCAAGCATATAGGATCAAGATATATGCACCTGGAGAGTGTCAGTTTGCTCTGGCTCTCAGAGAAGAGCAGAGGGATTCTCCATAACAGGTACTGTAAATGTATTCTCACAGAGCTGCGATGAGCAGATAATGGGCTCATATGCATAATACTGACCAGGAGGTTAGATTGTACTCTTCTTGCTCACCGGCAGCATTTTGTGATCCGTTAAGCAGAAGCCTGGACTCAGGTAAAATTAGTCAGTGCTTCTTGCAAACTGAATATATCAAGCTTTGCTTTTTGCATTTTATTAATGTTAACATGTAGACCTACAAAATGACCTATACTGTTGTTTTTATTTTAGATGCAAAGTGACTGACAAGCAAGCATGCAGCCTCTTTTTAAGCTGAAAGTCAAGAATAATCTCCTATTCAAGTGGGAAAGTGTAGTACGTGCACATAAGCCAGACTAAAGCTGGGATAAGAATTTTGAAATAGAGTTGGTTTTTACATTTTTATCTCTTTAAAGATGACTTTTGGTCAAATAATAACAACACGTTGAGTAGATGACATGGCCTCTACGGTGAGTCAGAAGTGTCAAATGTGAAACACCAGATCATTGCATTGGAATAGTGGAGATAAATATAGACAGTGAGATAAGTTTAATGGGTACAGTAGTTTTCCCAGAGGGAGAACATGTGACATAAAGTCAAGCGGTTGACATATGAAGACCAATTACAGGGCCTATACTGCCTGGAACTCTGTGTGTTGCATCTCGGAGTGCTCCCCTAATTCAGGAGCGAAGATCTGCTGCTATTAATATTGCACTTCCTGCTGAACAGCAAAGGACATCACTTCCTCAAATTGACAGAGGCACACAAAGGCCAGTAATCAAAAGCCCTTCTACTGTAATGAGGCAGAAATATTAAACAGTACATCCTTGCCTTTGATCCACAGTATCACCTTTGGGCATGATAATAAGTGGGATGTTAATGTGTGAAGTGCTAACAATAGAGACTAACAGCTGTGGATAGGGGCTGAATGCTAAATAGCAATTTAAGATCTGGTCACATGAACTTGTTGTAGAGCATCCAACCAGATCTTAGAGACGTGATGGAGGATGGTTGAATGATTTTACCATCGTACCTTTGAGAAACAAACTCATCAAACCAACAAGGAGCCAGCTACTAGTACTGAATTGTGTGTTTTTTTTCAATTGGGTAAACACTCAAATTCATTGCCAACCTAGAGATCAAGCTTGACATACATGAGGAACGCTGCTAATGAACCAAACAAAATTTTTTGCTACATGCAAATATCAAAAGACGCTGCTGTCACCCTCCATCATCTTTTCACCACACTGAGCAAAACAAAACAACAACAAATCATTTGCCACTGTGTTGTAAAGCTACAAAGAAAGCCAAATCATTTCAAAACGGGGCTGCTTGTTAAGTTTACAAGGTGCACACTGTAGTGCACAGGCTTTAATAGAATGTCTAATACAGCAGGGGAAGATACTATTATACCCATTTACAATGAGATCAAATGCAATTGGCTGCTAGGATACAAGGTTAAATGGGCCAATACTGGTTTTCAGTCAAGTGCCTAATCCAATGCTTAAGGCAGTCAGGCAGCCTGACAGAAATGCACAAATATCAGCTGCAACATGATTAAGCATCATCCCCTTATTTTCAAAAGCCAGCTCAGTTTTGATTGACCCATTCTTTTTTATATTTAGGTACACAAAGCAGGTCCTTTGATCCTTCAGTCAGCACTGTGCAGAGCCTTCAGCGTGAGAAACAGTTGCTCAAAGTAAAAACCTAAAGGATGTTGGAAGGGAGAAAACCGACTGAAAACCTGTGTTGATGCTTCATAAATTGAATGTAAAACTTGACCAGCAGAGAGATAATTAAAAGTGTCTGTTTTGGGACAGAGTGTCTAAATGACATGCATTATAAAACGTGTGCTTCCTCATATAACTGCGAAATTCTCCAACAATATTATGGGTTTACAGTTTGCTTTGGAATTTGTGTGTAAACTCACAATGTGAACTTTCTTACTGTTGAATTACCTCAGTTCACCTGAACCTGACCGCTGTAGACTAGGTGCAACCAGTTAGCCTGGAGCTCTGCTACTTTCCTACATCTAATGTTGCCTTTAAACCATTACACTGTACCTTTGTCTTGTCCTGACATGTGCCTCTGCTGGAAAGCTGGCTCTTCGCACTACACCAGAAGGATAAAATCACTACCAGCTCACTGATGGCAGTAGCTTCACGGGTTGAGTTGTGTCATCATCTGATCCTCCCCTGGCTTTGTACCAAGACCACTAGAGATACTATACAATACAATAATCTCTCATTATTGTGAAATCTCCACCAGCCTTCATGAAGGATCTCTGACCCAGACTGGGAGCATACATACTATACAGTAACATATTAGCCCTTTGGTCTCAAAGTGTTCATCCTCCTTGGATCAGAAATTGATTGCAAGCATCCGCTGACCGAGCTAAATAATGCAAAAGTAGGGTTGGATGATATGACAAAAAATGTTATCATGATAAAATTATCACAATAAATATCAAATCATTATTTCTTTCATGTTTGAAGGATGATTTTTGATCCTTATTGAAAGTTGAAGTAACCAGATTGTTAATTGTGGTTTTACACTATTCTTTATGGTCAGAACACGACAAACACTTGTTGCCAAAGAGTGGATCACTTAACAAATCTGAGGTAAAATATTCATAACAATTATGACAAAATCTTTAATCAACAAATGTGCGTGAATAAAATTAAGAAAAAATTCTTTTTTCATACCCCTTTCCTCAACAAAATAAATATGTGAATAGAAAAATTTACATTTATTGAACATCTGTTATATTGTTATTGAAGAAGAAATACTACATATATCATGCGATGATTATCATTAGCCCAGCCCTATGTGAATGTCATTCCTGCTTTAACAAGTTACTCAGTGGTAAAACGTATGAGGGTAATGCATTTTTGCACCAATCTTTTTAGGTAGAAGGTATTCTGTGTGGTCTGTGGCACACCAAACAGTGTTGCATCATTTTGGATGTTAATAGTTAAGATTTTGATTTTATGTCGCCATATGTTAAACATAGTAAAATTCTAAAAGTATCATCATATTTTAGAAATGTTTATCCTGGGGTATATTAACAAGCAAAATGCACCTATTTCTTTCATGTTATTCTAATGCACCACCTTTTCTCTGACTCTGTGGCACTTTTCTGCAAAGATCTCATTTGCTATTGCAATAGTGCATTGTCACAGTGCAGGATTTGTTCAGAGCATGTGCTGATGCTGCTTTGCGAATATATAATAGTAGTGGCACGCCCTAATAATCACTTGACTTACCATCAATAATGATCCGTTCCAAGCTTTCCATCAGGATTTTCCCTTGATTTTTGGGGATAGGCAAATCCCCTTTGGCAAGCATGAGTAAGTGAGTAATTATTTCTCAAAAGCACAAAAATATTTCAACACTAATTTTAATAACTCAAACTAGATTAGTGGCATTGTGCAATGAAGTGCCCGCTCACATCCTGACCCTCTAATTAGGTTGTTGACTGGCTCTATCCACTGTTAAGAATAATTGTTATTCTCAGTCTGCTCCAGCTTTCAGCCAACAAAGAGCTATTATAAGACTTACTTTGATGCTGTCATGTGGCCGTTGTTTGGAGGCCTTTGTAGGTTAATGGAAGGATAATCTGGAGTATTTGATCTCAGCGGAGTAGCTGGTATTAGCCTGTGTCAGATGTATCTTTTCTCTGCAGTGGTCCGGTCTGTTTTTCACTAAAGATTTGGAGCTGGTTTTGCTTTATTTCTGTCAATATTTTGAAGTTACAGGTCCTTGTTTTTTTGTCCTTACCATACTTGCCTCACTTTCAAGACTGTCCTCTTTGAGTTATATAAATGCAGCAACAGGACTTATAAAATTGTACTTGCAGACATGTTCACATAACACTGAATAATAGCTACAATGCCACTGTGGCCCTGCACAGGATTAGTGGGTGTAGAAATGAGTCGATGGACAAGTAAATTAGCAACTACAGCACAGAATATTTTAGACATTGGGACACTCTATGACAGCTGTATACTGTACTGCTTTAAAATTAAAATTTCTGAATGAAATGTGTGGATTTTTTTGTCTGAGAACTATAAAATGTCCACACATCAAGCCAACCTCAAGAATCTAGTGCCAGCAACAGCTGACCGATCATGCTTCAGGGTGCCTCAACTTATGGCTTTGATGGTTAAAAATATGATATTGCACATTCCCAGGTGGTTAATCTTTGTTGTTAATATACAGGACATACAGTGTTGTATCCTGACACATTTCTCTGTAGGTGCACTGATTATTGTATGTGATTCTAGCACTTGGCTATGGTTTAGTTGGTTTCACACCCATGATATTGAACATCCCTGACACTTTTGCCTCATCTACTGTTTTAAAAGTTGCATTTTAACACACCAAATTTAAACAGCTGGCTGCTGACATACACACATGCTCACACACATGTTTCTGCCTGTGAGGACATAGCTAGTCAGTAGTCTATATTTTAATCTTACAAACACCATAAAGAAACACATTTACCTAACCTTTTTACACAACTGATCATCTGTCAGTGAATCTGTTAAAAGGTCTCCTTAGATGCTGGGAATATGAGGTGAGAATATGGTGGGGTGGTGATAGCGCAGTAGGCGTAAGACACATGCCTTTGGTGTGAGAGACTCAGGTTCATTACAGCACATTCACCAATGTGTCCCTGAGCAAGACACTTAATCACTAGTTGCTCCAGAGGCGTGTGGCCTCTGACATATAAAGCAATATTAAGTCGCTTTGGATAAAAGAGTCAGCTAAATTAATGTAATATTAGAATATGCCTGTCAAAAAAAGTTGCAAGTAGCACTCTAGAGCTTCTTGAAAACAAAAGAAAAAAAGATCAAGGTCGTTGTGCTGTTTACATGAACAAACTGATGTTCTTTTCTACTGTGTTATTTTTGCCCAAATCTACCCTGAAAAGACTGTAAGTTAGGTGGGCAAGATTTATGTTCATAGTTAAATTAATATTTGATGAAGTAACAAGAAAGAACTGAAAATATATATAGTGTTTGCTCCATTCTCCGACATGTGTGTGCAATGTATTAAAGGCTTGCTCTTGTTTTAAACCCACGGTTGGAGAATTGTATGGTCCTTTTCCACTGCAGAAACACAGCATAACATTTTAATGAGGTTTTCACAATATGTCTTCTAATGCTACTTCCATTGTTCTCCAGTAGAAGTTAAGTATTCATGTGAAAGTGTTTGTTGACATGTTTTCAGGAAAGCAGGATTGTTGTTCTTCATACAGGGATGCATAAGTAAATGTAGGTTTTGGTGTTGGGGCCAGAAACTTTCCTATTTATTAGGTTTTAAACATCCCAGCTGATCGGAAAACATGGTCGAATGTCTTTCGAGAAATTATACCGTTGTAGGACGATTCGGCAGATTTTTAGCAGGAAGTACTGTGATTTATCTGCTCACATGACACTTTAAACTTATTTAACAGTATATCACAATGTTTTTTAAATGTTGTTGCCCAGTCACCTTTACTCCCTGAACAGTGGTTCCCAAATGCAACCTCTGGTTCTCTAAACACAGTGGTCTTTTGTATCCTTGCAGCATTCCAAGTCTAAATCAGTCCTTATTACGCTGAACAAATTAAAAACGCACTTTTGTTTTTGCCCCCCATTCATTATAAGCTGAACTCTTTCTCTATACACAAAAGACCTATTTTTCTCAAATATTGTTGAGAGAAATAGATACTGCTCAGACAGCATGGGTATTGCACAGGTGTATCTTAGGCTGGCCACAATAGATATTCAGATTAGGGTATAATGATGGAATTTAAATGTGTTGATCTCTGGAAAGTGACCTCATAGTGAGCAAAAAATGGATGAAATTTATAGGGCCTGAAAACTTGAAGAACCCTCCTAAGATCATGATAGATAAAAACCACTTAACTTTGCCCAGCACAAACTCTTTCAGGTGACTGAGGGAAAGGATTAGGTGAGAAAAGTAAGAGGGAGAGTTAACAGGAAAGAACAGTGTTACCGTGGTTACTTCTTTATATATTTTTCTGCAAGATGTTTTTTCTTCAGCACCTTTAATTTGTTTATTACTTGCCTTGGGCTGAGAGCAATGCCTCTTTCACTGAGCATTTTCGATATGTTGTTATAGTCCTAGATCACACTCAGTGCTGGTAACCTGTCTCCCTATTTCCTCTTCCCCTTGAATCAGGAGAAGCTCTCTCACCTCACCGTATTTGCTCCTATAGACTGCAATAAACAATGAGTAATGTTCCTGGCTATTAACCAACCATTTAACGTTTGCAACCTCTTATCTGTAAAGTGAAGCCGATGTGGAATTCTGAATTCTTTCCAATGGCCAACAGGGGGCGACGCCACTGGTTGCAAAAATAAGTCTGATTGCATTGGACTCAAAGACAAAATGACTACTTCTCACTTGATTTATTTCCTTAGTAAACACATTTGGTCTCAAATTCTACTTTCAAGTCTTCTTCAATACAGCATGATTCTCATTTAGTAAATTATGGTACCATGTAGAGTAAAGTGGGCCATAAAGCAGGGTATGCTTAAGGGCGGCCTGTCAATCAGGATAGAGGGGAATCCTATGCACTGTACATTTATCTAGCCATGAGCTTGTTTTTGGGTTCTATCTGTGTTTTCGTCTGTGAACGTTGATCTTTTCACAGTGTGATTTCAGTTTGTGAAAGTTAATTATAACTTTTTGCTCGCTCTGCATTTGGTTATATTCAAAGACAGTCTAAGGAGTTGGTGGCTATGAACACTTCTTTTATACAGTCTATGCCAGAGGTCCAACTACTTTTGTTCAAGGGCCAGAATTTTTCTAAGCAGACACGGTGGGCTTTCAAATAATAAAAAAAAAAGGTTTAATTTAGGTTCATCAGTTTAATATTTTCACTTTCACAAAATAAATGTTTTTATTAGCCTATATCAGCGAGAACAGACTCTAGATATTAAGCAATATATTATATTGATGCTGTATTGTTTTGGTGCTGTGTGAGCATTCAAGGTCAGACTTTGTGCTTCACACATGTACGAACAGCTAAAGTGAAAATAGTTGCTTACCTGGCTGAAAAGGTGGAGGTGTGCAGCCTGTCTGTCGCCTGCAGCTCCTTATCGAACTGCCACCTTGGCTGCTCCTGACTGTTCCATTACTCGCTGCAATATTTCAAACTGATCTGCTTTCACAAAATGTTGAAAATGACCATTGTCTAGCTGTCAGCACTGACAAACACATAGTGCTGTGACTCCTTCGTAATAAAAGTCAACTCTTGTGTCACCAATGCTTTTAAATGCTTTTAATGTGAAGCTGCAGCAGAAGGAAATGTTCAGTTTGCATTAGCAGTAACTGAATAAAGCAGTTTTCTGGGAATTTCACCACAGATGCGCAGTTTGTAATACTGCAAGCTTTGGCAGTCTATGCTATGTATGCCTAGTATGACTCGGTAATGAATGCTGATTGTACCCTTTCCGACTGAAGAAAAAAGCCAGATTTTAGTGGGTGTTAGTGGGTTTTTGTGAAAGAGGCTTTACTATGTGCTGCATGTACAACATGTGCTTCATGTACAAGCATGACTGTAAAAGTATTTATTATGAGTTTGATTTATGGTTTATTTATTA
This sequence comes from Lepomis gibbosus, assembly GCA_029875015.1. NCBI lineage: Eukaryota > Metazoa > Chordata > Actinopteri > Centrarchiformes > Centrarchidae > Lepomis > Lepomis gibbosus. The sequence goes on from JAPMOB010249635.1 coordinate 13,756, forward strand.
GGGGCCGATACATCTAACATGGATTAACTGAAAACAGCAGTTGCTAATTTGCAACACCTGTCCCTAGAGGGGCTTTTAAAGAAAGAAAACATTAAAACAGAAAAAAACAAAATGTAGCAGAAAAACAAAAGACAAAAGTATAATACAATACATCACACAATACATAACACAAAATAAAAGGAGGTAAAATGAGTAAATCAAAATGCAATGCAATACATGTAACACTAACTGCAATAGAGTAGACGTGAGTACAAGTTTGTTGCTGAACCAACCAGGACTTGACCTCTCTTTTAAAAGTGGTGAAGTTTGCAGTGGTTGTTTAAGTAGCCAGTTCCAAGACTTCGCTTCTTTCACAGAAAAGGCCGTCTGAGCAAAAGAAGTTTTGGAAAAATGAAACTACAATCGGCACTCGAAGCTGCTTTGTTTTTTCCCAAGAGATTCTATAGAGATCTATAGAGTAAATGTCAAGGTGTGGAATTTGGATATACCTAAACCTACGCACACAGCTTATCATTTTGACCAACACAGAGAATCCACCTTGAAAAAAGTGCTGTAAACGGTATGTCTATTCAACATTCCTTTAGACTTGGATTATAAAGCGTTTTTCTTTGTTCTCTGATGAGACATGCCATCTAAAATTGACACATACCAATACAAAGACATACTGTCATACATTTAACGTAGTCTTTTTCCACCTCTTAAGTAAAATAAAACTTGTAGTATGCAGTTTGAAACACTTTTGTTGTAGTCCTTTTATAAGTTTGTTGAGCCATTCCTGCCAGAAGCAAGTCTGGGAGTGAGAGGAGTTCCATACATCATTGTGCTGAGGCATTACTGTGGGTAATGAAGTGTGAACTAGTAGCAGCACTTCGTTTTGTCATAAAGAGTGGGAGGGAGCTCACTGTAGCACAAGGAGATTGTGGACAGTCTTCAGGCGATCACAGCCAAGTGCATCAAATTACAGTTGTCAGTTAAATAAAATTAACTCTAGATTTCCTGCCAATGCTTTACATTTCACTTCAAAATCAAAGGCAATGTGATATGTGTCTGTGGAAGAAATCCCCATTATTAGCTTAGAGTTAAAAACAGTTTAAATAAGTATGATTTTTTAGCTTAATGTGTTTGCCTTTTTGCTTTAGAGTCTGTCCCCATTTATCCTTGTCATTTCACAATCCTATCTGAGTAGATGAAATGTATGCAATTGTATTTACTCTTGGGCACAAACATGCAGCTAGCCAGATAAGAAAAACAATTAAATTATTTTTTGGTGTTGGTGCAAACCATGCTGGATAGGTTCTAACATTCTCCTGCCCAGAGGGTGAACGTAATGCATGCCAAACACCAAAATGCCTGTTAAAGCAGACAAAGAAGAAGTAGAAGGAGGAGAAGAAGGATACAAGAGAAAAGCAAGATGACGAAAGAAGCCCAGCATTTTTTGATGAATTGGGTTGTTTAGCTGTTATCAAGACGTTGGAATGGCAACTTCCACACACCGCTTGTTGGTGTAGTTACAGTATGTGGCTTAGAGAGATGAATACATTTACACCTTTTTGACATATGGTTTGAACGACAAGGTGGTAATACAACTTTTACAACTGTAAAAAGGGGTGGTGATGGCGCAGTGGCTAACACACATGCCTTTGGTGTGGAAGACCCGGGTTCAAATACCCACTGTGACACATCCACCAATGTGTCCCTGAGCAAGGGACACATAAACCCTAGTTGCTCCAGAGGCATGCAACCTCTGACAAATCGCTTTGGATAAAAGCGTCAGCTAAAAGTATCTTATAGCTATCCAAATAACCAAAAGACACATGAAGTAGCTAATGTAAATGGGGTATCTGTTTACATTTCACTCCCCAGTATTAGCTCTCTGCAATAAAAATAAATGATTAACTTTCAAAATGGATTACATTACAATTTCTAGCCTGTGTCTTTTTTAGCTGGTCACTCAGTCTATATATGGTAAAGTGATACTGCATACTAGAATGCACAGAGAGAAAATGTAAGTATGAGAGTACAATGAGTTCATATGAGAGAACATATGGTACTTCTTCTGCAAATAAAGCAGACTGATATGATGTATTGATAGAAAATGTGGGAAATACACTGGATTGCTTTTTCATGGACCTTTTTGAGCAACCAGCCCTTTCCTGTAAATTTAGTTCAACCCCAAAGAAAAATATAACCTGCAGGCTAAAGCAAGCTTTATGATGGAAACATTTACAAGCTTAAATTTGTTTCTAGGCCGGCACACATGATTTTACAGCATGATTTATTGTCCGCACAGACAACATTGCCCCAGGATATGTTAGATAAGTGCACTGCATTAACAAAAAGGAGCCTCTGTTTTAAGCAGCTGCTTATGTAGTTGTCAGATTGGATTCAGGGATCACTGGCAAGGGGGGAGTTATACTTTGTGACATGCATGATGATAGATGAGTGTAAGAGACCATTTTGTAATGATGAACACCAAACATTTTGTAATGCTATGGAGGCACTCTCTGTTGTTGTTGAATATTTTACACACAGGCTTACTACCGTTTCTCCCAGGGTATGAGTCCTACATTTTATTGGATTCATGTCTTTGTGCCTTCATGTCTATAGGCTAAAGGCATATAGATTTTTGATTATTCCAGTTTTTTTCAAGAGTTTCAACAGTTGGTGTAAGTGTAAAATGTGAAATCTCAAACTCACAACAAATTCTACAGAACTCACAACTGCTGACAGCAACTGAATAATAATGGCATAGTAAAGTTTCAAGTGCTTTGCATCAACAGCATAGGGTTTCCTTGTGGAGAAAATACAGTATACGTTGTATTTTGCCTACAGTAAACTGTTGAAAATCTGTGCTCCATATAATCCATAAACACTTCTCAGGCAAAGGTAATAGTAACCATGTGACAAATGACTTATTGATACAAAGGTAATCGCACTTAAAAAATATATATATATAATTGACACGCCGATGTCTTTGTTGATACTACCTCTAAGGGCACCATTGATAGAAATTCTACACCTTGTGGCAATTAAGTGTAATGTCTTTTTCTCAGTTTGAACAGTTGTGTTTATAAAATATAGATTTGTGTTGAGCTGAGCTTACAGCACTGACTCTTAGCTGAAACCACTGAGAGTACAACTCAGTTGCTTGTCATACTTAAGAGAAAATGGTTGGCATTACAAGAATTCCCTTATGGTTAACGTCATCTGTCTTTTTGCTTCCACTTGTTGTCAATGTTTGGTTATAAGGCCTTTTAAAAATTTAGTTGCCCACTTTTTATTGTGCATAAGATCTCATTTCTTCCCTAACAGCTGCAGGGGAATACTTATCCCTCCACAGAAAGTTGGGCCTAGGTTAGCAGTTACATTTCTCTCCCTTTAGTACAAAAGAATCCTTTACCATCGTCTGCGATGAGTGTCCTGTGTGAGATTTGCTCTCGTGGAATGACTTGATTTCTGAGTATTGGAGCTGAAATTTGATTCAAATGAAGTTTCACCCCCACGTGGATTCAGTGTGGGACGTTTCCTGGCGTAGCTCAAACGCACCACAATGAACAATCTCTTGCTCCTTTCTCATAAATCCACCCATAAGGAATCTGTTGAATTCATTGTCTGCATCGTTGTTCCGAAGGGTCCAAAAATACAAATAAATACAAATAATTAATGGCTTTTCTATTGCATTTTTTTTACTTTTCATCTACATCTTCATCTTTTTTTGGCACTTAATGGTACATTATTTTAGTCATGACCACTGAAATAGCAAGGCGTTTGGTACTAAGCAAATTATATAATAAGATTAGAAATGGAAACAATATTGTTTCAAGATTTCTGCAACTTCAAAGTTGCCTGATGTTCAAAGTGACACCAAACCTACATAATAATATTCACCAATTGTGAGCAGAGCATACTCATAAGCATAATCGCAAAGGCTGGGCAAACGATGGCAAAAGTTGTCAATCAGCGATATCGATATCATATCATATATTCAGTACTTCAACATGGGAGAAACTGAGAGCTCGCACTTGCTATCGATTTGTTTATGTTCTTAAAGTTTGTTGCATTTCAGATCCTTTTTTGTTTTGTGTTTGGCCGGCCAAGCTCAAATGCACAAGTCAGGGTTTACTGTAACTGCTGACACAGCAGACAGCAGCCATCCATCTGGAGTGGTACACAATAGCAAATTAATCTGATACAGAGACAACAAATTTCAGTATAGAAAAGGATAGACGGTGAAAATGTGTACATATTTATGTGTGTTAAGGAAGGTTCAGTAAAACATGCAAAGTTTTGTTAATGTTTCAAGCATAGATCAAGCATCAGATATGTGTGTGTATATATTTTATGTGCCATGATGTTACATGCAAAAGAAAGTAGTATGAAAAATGTGGAAAAATACCCAGTATTATGATACAGACTGAGCTGAAAGGTTCTGTGTACTAGCAGTGTGCTTCTTGTTTTCATTCCTTTGAAGGCCAAGCTCATTGTATCTCTCCTTTCAGTCACTCGCACCAAAACAAAACAAAAATCCCTTCCTTCTCCTGGTTACATCTGTAATTATAATCAAAGAAAATTGTGGTGTGAACATGTGTCCTTGTGCATGGTGCACAAAACAGCTTAATTTGCTAGGTGACAAACAGATGGATTTAAAATGTATAAGCTTAACTTACTTTAACACAATAGCCTTTTCCCCTCCAGATACTCACACAAAGATAAACACAACTCTTTCCGAAGACAATATATTCATGGTTTTCGAGTCTACAAAGCCCATTGTAATGGTGCCATTTGTATTCTGTACATGTGATTTCTGACTGTGTTGTTAATTTATTGTCCTCTATCTATTTCTGGCCTAGTTTTATGTTATTGAATCAAGGTGGTTTCAAGGCGCCAGCAACTTAATCTGGGGAATTACATGCCATGAGCCGTCTAGAAAAGCGAGGAGAAAGACAAATCCTATGAAGAATTAAATGGAGTATTTATAGTTTTTATGTTGAATCTAGGTTCCCCTTTTTGAAAACACAACACTACAGCACATCTGCTTATTCATGTTCAAAGTGTGCCTTTTTTTTCTTTCTCCGTTCCAGAGAAGACAAAAACAAAGCTCTTTTTAGATGTTTTATTGGTGTGTTTCGCATTTTAAAGTGCGAAATGGGCTAGTTGTTGTTTGTTTAAGGTTAGTGATGCCGACTGGGACTAGATGCATGACTCCTGACAGAAGCATGAGAAAGTAATGATATCATCTTCAACAGTGTGTGTTTATGTCTCTAAGGACCAAATTACAGTAGTCGAAGTATGAGGCTGTCAATTGAAGGTAGGATCTCACCACTATACACAAGTCCGGCTCAAATATTGTATAACGCAGATCTAATATATGATGCTTATATCATAGCAGTTTTCATTTGGTTGACTTTTTCACTGCATATTAATGTACATTATCATATTAAAGCCAATTTATTCTGAACCTTTCATTCTGTGAACATCGGCACTGAATGATATATTTTCTTAGCCGGCAGAGAAGGGATAATGAAGTCCTTATGATGATATGAATACGCAGACAGTTCCTCAGAAAGGTAAATATCAACGTGCGAACATATTTAGCATTCTGTGATAACAAGCACAAGGCCAGATGCTGTCAGTGTAGACAGTGTATCATAATCTTGTTCCATCTGGCATATGGTGGATCCAATCTCCAAAAATGTTTCACTTGAGGGATGTGCTCTCTTAGGGCTTGGCATATCCCCTGCTGTCAACATTTGAGCTATTGCACCGACTGACTCCAAACATTCCATTTTAACTGGATGCCTCAAAATGTCACTCCTGACATCTGTACAAAGAAAACCTTCTCCGCCAATCGGGTGGCCCAGGTTGAAGAGATAAATGGCATTCTTTTGGAGGGAAAGTGCAATCTAATATCTACAGCATCCGTAAGTTGCACAGCCCTGATAGCCTTGCACATAGCTCTATTGCCTCTGCCCCCTTGGGAAAGCAGACCATTTTTTCCTTTTGGCCACAGAGCAAGAGCAGAGCAGGAGCCAGCAGAAGCCAGATTGGCAATATTTATCTTGGTCTGAAGAGGGACTGAACACAAACATTCAGGGTAATTTTAACCTCTGAAAAGACTGCTCGGGAGGGGCATAAGGATTGTATCAATATCAAAGTGAAATAAGACATTTCATTACCGTATGCCTGGCAAGCTTTTCCAAGTGGACACTGCAATAAAAAAAGAACATCAGTGGGGACGAGGAGATGAGAAGAGGGACGTTGTGATGTGGTGATTTACTAATACATTAGTTGAGCTAGGTTGCATTCTACTAAACTCTGTATGGCTGCAATGGATCACAGACTGTTTCAGCAGATTTATGCCTCTTTTTGCCACAGTGAGCAAAACACAATATCCACATATACTACTTTGGAAAGCATAGCTGTTGGACCACCGGCCTTTTGGGAAATGTTTTGTTTACCAGTCCCACCAGACTGCCAATCAATAGAAAACGCAGAACCTATTAACCCCCCTGAACTATTTAACACCAACTGGCCCCTATTACTAAGACCACTCAATGATGTTTGTCACTTTAATGCGATTAGTACCATTTTCTATTAAGCCTATCACAGATCTCTCTACCTGTGACTCTAGGGGTCAGTGGCTGCCTTGCACTTAACCAACCTTTGAATGGCTAATCCCCTGTTGCTTCTACAGAGTCGATGTCTAATTTAACATTAATTGTCTCTAAAATCACGACATTTTGCATCCACCATTGCCCCCCCTAATTAGAACTGGATTCATTTTTCTTTTGGCTACTTCAGGGCAGCATGACGAGCTACACTGATATAGGTTCACCGTGTAAAGTTGATATTGCTGTTAGCAAACACACAAAGCAACATTAGCATTTATTTGGAGTTGTGTTTCTGGCCACCCAACAAATACAAGTCAAACATTAAATCTCCTTTCGCTCTTTTGAAAAATATCTGGCTATTTAGCTTGGTACATGCTTCATGATGCTCACTAGCTGGTCGCTAACCTTGCTGTAAGCTGTAAAGTAGTCCTGAGTGACAGCAGTGACAGCAGCTTATACGTGCAGGGATTACAGCAGGCCTACCACTGTACATTTTTTAAAAAATTATCTTTCAAAGTTCTTCTGTGACTTCACACATCCAAAAAAAGCTGCACACATGTCAGCATCAGTGGTTGTGACTGCGTTCCACAGTTCTGTATGATATATTTAAGACGGGTGTCGTCTGGCCTGTGTTCATTTTTGCAGGGATAGCGTTGTTATGCTCCCCACTTAACTGTAATTTACCTGTGTGATTGATTGTGAACACAAAGGTATCGATGACTTTCCTAGCTTGATCGGCCAGCTGTAGAAGTGGGTGAGTTCAGACGCCACCTTTGCTATTCTCCTGTAGACAGGAGACAGAAGGTCAATGGAATGAGTTGCGATGAAGCAGACAATTCAATAGGCTGTGAAGTCCACCAGAGAAGCTGATCATCTCGTCCCTTTTATTATAATCATAGTTTTGGAAGTAAAAAAATAAAAAAGCTGTATGGCATAAAATTATATTGAGGGATTGCAGGAAGATGAAATAGGAGATTTCAATTGATACCCTCTGTAGTGTGCATCTTGCTTGTGACACTGTGGGCGGCATGGAAATGCTCCCTTTGTGGATTTGTGATGAGTTGTTAAATATAGGAGAGATACTGTCAGTAAGCAATGATTTATACATGGCTCCATGATTCAACGCAAACCGTTATATGCACTAACTAATTGCCACTTCTGTAGAGCTTGAACCATTTAAAGGCTGACATGTGTTGAATTAGTATTCAACATTTCAAGTAATTTTAAATTCCAATGATGTACTTAACAGAAATAATTCTTTTTATTTTTGCTGAAGGGATGTAAGGCCTTTATTATGAATTCTTTCCCATCATACAGAAAACATATTTCTAGTTTAGCCAGTATGTTTTCTAGTATTTTTCAGCTCCTCCACATTGACTCTGGCAGTGCACCAGTTGAGCTATCCACTTTTTCTTGTTAACACATTATAGATAATACTAATTTTCTTTTCACCTTGCAGCCATTGGAACCAAAACACCATTAAATACGTTCTCCCTTCCCATTCTTCTCCTGCTCAGTTGAGCCCATAGGCCAAGATGTACGCTTGTCACATTACTCTGGAAAACACATTAATATTCTACCCACTGAGTGTTCTTCGTACTGTATGCTAATGAATATGTACTACACTCCTTCTACTGTACATTGTCTGTTTATTGCAGGCAAGGGCACGAAAACCGTTGCCTCAGAATGAAATGCCTCTTGTAGTCTATATTCTAGGTGTTAGGGCACGAGAACAGATCTGAATGTCAACGTCATGACTAATATAGGAGAACAAATAGCGGTTCTTTGGGGAAATGGTTGTAGGGCAGAGGCCAGTGAGTGCTTGAGTCCAGACATATCTAAAAGATCCTGTTGTTTGACAGATCAGATGCGCTGCTGCCTTTTTGTTTTTCGTGCGTTTTCCTTTTGTTGTGTTTCCTTCATTGTTTGTGCTCTTATCTGGTATGTGCCTTGCCAGTGTGAGCTGCATGAAACAATTTCCCCGCCCCGTACACAAGTCCATGTATTATTGAAAAAGACACATGACCTGGATGTTCACAGCATAGTTACGAGTGTGTAATAGTCGGAAGTATGTGTGTTTGTTAGGGAGAAGGGGAAATGAGAAAAATAATTTGACAGGGGCCCTGTTGTTGCAGTACTTCACTTATTCTAATTGGCTGTGTGTGGTTTTTTTGTGTCTTTAATGGTTTGAAATTAGTTTTCTCTTGAGAGTTTGGGATGTATTTCCCATTTTAGTCCCCGTCAAAGAAAGACTAACTAAAATAATGTCAAGCAAGAGGATGTAAGAAAAAATGATCACCACAGGACAAACATTTTATTTTTCAGCGGCAAAAAAGACCATAACAAAGAGGACAAAATTGATTTTGATATTGCTCAATAGTGCTGAACCATTAATTGCATTTGCGATATTATCGCGATGTAATAAAACGAGATTTTCTAATCGCAAAGGCTGCGATTACACTCTGGTCACATGACACCCAAGAGCAAAGCAGTCTGTAGACGAAGTTGACGCTTCGAATTTGGTGCTTCGTCTGCACGTAACGCTATACCTTGGCTTCTTGTTGTACAACGGCCTTAAGCTTGACAGAAACTGACACTACATAAACTTTAGTGTCACACAGGAAATGAAAGTAGCAGCCGCCACCGCGGGTAACGTGGTGGTGGTGGGTGAAATCATCGGGCCATCCGCTGCTTTGACAGACAGGAAAAATGCACAACTGAAAGATGCGTGTAGTAAGGTAAATGTATTGTGGCGGTCGGCGCCTGCATCTCTCACACAGCCACCAGTCAGCTCAGGAAATATCTGTAAAACCGCGTTCAAACTAAACTCACAAGTCCGAAAGAGGCCCAGTCTGTCCTGAGTTACAGCCTGGTTACAGCCAGTGCGCTGCTGACCAGCATCGGAGGCTGCGGGGGAACTCTGGTGTTGTCGGAGAATTACTAAGCTTGTCTATTAAACACGAGAGGCGTCACTTGGTTTTATTTTCGTTGGCCAACTTTTGAATTTAACCTCAACTTAATTGCTGGTTGAACTGTGGGTTTTGTTTTGAGCGCTTACTGTATAATAGGCCTACACTGTTTGAACTTAGTTTTTCTTGTGGGCTGTATGTCGGCCGACCTGATGATATTATATCATATTATTTAATTACTTGACTCTCGAATTATCTTTCTCATATTATTATAATGTGATAGATCTTCTCCACCATGACTCATAATAATAATTCTACCTAATTCATCATAACATGAGAAGGAACAGTAGTTTTATCTATCTAATATTGTGTATACACTGATTTACTGCTTGTCCATTTTGAATAATACAGAAGGTAAAGAGCTTAAAAAATAATCGCATATTAAATCGCAATTGCAATATTGGTAAAAATAATCGCAATTAGATTATTTTCCAAAATCGTTCAGCTCTATTGCTCAACGTTAAACACATACATGAAATACTTTACATGTATTTTGTTTAATGGCTAGAATTGAAATTATAACCCCTACCATTCACAGATGTGTTCAGTCCAGGTCACTTCTCTACTTAACACACATTCAAAGTAAACTGTAACGACTGGTTTTAACTTATCCTTTACAATCCTACAGAGTAACATTTGTGTAGATCTATTTACATCTTGTGTGTGTTTATGGTATGTTCTCTTTTCCAGTGTATTGAGAGGCTTATTAGCTTTCATAGCTTCATGTGGATTTTACACCCAAGTGCATTCAGACAGGAAGCTACTCTCTGCCAGCCTACAGAAAGCAAAGAGGTGCTATAGCAATATACAGGTAGAGCCAGAACTTTGGACAGAGGAAGGCGAGTCTTTTATAATTTTCAATTAGACCTTTTTGCTGATGTTTCTTTATCACAGAGTGGCTGACATTATGCCTTCAGTGTCTTTGGGATCGATTTTTAGAGTGTCTGTTGGCCCTGTTGGTTTGGACGGTCCCACACTCAGGGAAGCAAGTAGCTCCATAGTGAAGCAATTAATGAGATTTTGGTTCAGAATCGATCTGTACGCTGGAAAAAGAAGAATGGAGTTCAGCATCAAGTCCTTAGACATCAAAAACAAAACTTTCTGTTCTGATACTGAATAGCTTTTTTTAACACCTGGCCCAGCTGCTTTTTAGTTTTAGTATGGACCTGCTCATATTTATAGCACTGAACTCTGCAAAATTTGAGCACTGTTATACAGCATGTCACTTTTTAACACATGTACTTTGTCCTCAATTTGTTCTAGGATGTAGCTCAGTTCTTTACTGTCCGGTTTCTCTTTAGTCTACAAACTGCTCTGCTGTCAGTAAGGTACTTTACCGAGCCTGGCCACTGGTGAGAATGCTGAGCAGACAGAGGAGCACAGGTAATGCATTTTTGATGCCCACAATGGCTACCGTTTCCTTGCTCAGGAAGTAGTGTGACTGTGCTAGGAGGAACCCTGTGAGACTCCAGGTCTAGCTTCTGAATAAGTGTTAAGTGTCCCATTAAAATGGATGTCCAAATCAGCAGGGAGAAGCAGATTCTCCTGCGAGCTCCTAATCTCTCCTTTCAGGCCTGGTTATCTGCACTATCTCAGAGGGAAGTTCTCCAAAGGTGGTACAGTTTGAAGTCCTTGTGCCATGTCCTTGAAGTCTCAAATCTTTTTTTCCCCCAGACGTGTAATCAAAAAGTTTTCTCCTTTCGTTTGTGCGCATGTCATATCTCGTCTTTTTTTTTTGTACATGGCGGACTGTGTGCCATTTACAGAAAATACAGCATTTGTATGACGATTCACTGGAATGTATATTTGCTAGTACCATTTGACCAACACAAGTGTGCAAACCTTTTGATTTTCTATCCATTTAAGTTTAGTTTATCAGCAGATGCCTTATCACACTCACACAGGTATACATAATACAGAGACAGAGCCATATAGCAAAAGCACTGGAATAATAAAGTCTTATTTTTCCCTCACCTACAGATGGTTCCATATGCAGCCACACAAATCATGAAACCTGCGACTTTCTGGTTTAATAGCAGCCCACTCAGATCCTCGGGGGCGGGCTCCTGTCATTCAGGCATTGAACGGACATTATTGAGGAAGGTAATTGGCAGGGAGCCTCATCTCTGGAGGGTTCCCTGGGCTTCAGCGATCTTTCAGAGGAGTGCGGGACTCTGCCATTAATCAGTGTGGGGATAAGAGAAAGGAGGGATGTGCCAGTGTCGGCACAGACCCTTACCTTTCCTTCCCCTTGACAGAAAAATCCTTACCTAATCAAACTGCCCACTCTAATCTACACTTAGAATCTTCAAGGATGTGGCAGCGCACAAAAGAAGGATAACTCTCTCTGCTTAAACGGCCATTCCTTCTTAGGGCATGTAATGATAAAGACACAGTATTGCAAGGTTTAGGCTGTCTAACTTTTTTGATAAAGATGCAACATAAAGCTGGATGTTCCCACAACACGCCACAAAAAAAAACAACTCAGGGTGCACATCATATTACTTTTTATCTTATATTTAATTTTATATTACTTTTGCTAGGATATCAGATAAAGAATGTAACTGACATTAAGTGCCTTATTCTACCTGCAAAGCTGAAAAAACAGACTACAAAAGTACAAATCAGTTCCCTATACACCTAATCCCATCTGTCATACAGATTCTCACTTGCTCAGCCCTGAAAGGATGCTGCATGAACATTGTTTTGCAAGTCAATAAGGCAGTAATTGCGTGTGGTAAATAGGTATCATCTTAGTAGAGGTCAGGGTAGGAAATTCATTCTGTGGCTATCTGACTTTATGTTCTGCTCCAGGGAGACGTTTGCCACAGAATGCAAAGTGGCCTCAGTTGCTCAAACTGATGCGGAGAAGATTGTCGCAGATGCCTGACCCCTCCCAATGAGGTTACTTCTAATTTGTTTGTCGCCTCGTCTGCCACGGGGGCGCTTTGAGAGCAAAGGAAATTATTCAAGAAAAATCTTACTCAACATTTCTTCATCCACAATCTTTTTTTTCTTTTTCAGAAGCAAATTACTGATTTGTTCCTGAAATAGCAGTGCAGTGATTCACTCAAGCTTTAATCAGACTAGCAAGCTCGGTCTGTGTCGTGCTTTTGGACACAAATGGCTGTGAAGTACAAAGATAACCCTCAGGGCTTTCAGATGATCTTGTAAGATGACACACAAGATCAAAACAAAGGGCAGACATTAGTAAAAAACAAAGTTTAGTTGTATGAACTTCAAAAATGCCTGACCATAAAAACCATCAAAAGGCTAGAGCTGATTGAAAAAGTTTGATCCGGAATAAACACCATTTCCTGTTGCTTTAGAGTTATACTCTGTACTCTGCTTCCAGTTATAACACTGGAAGCAGAGTACAGGTGTCGAACATACATTTATGTCAGTGGCTGTCTGTGAAATTGGCGAGGACAGAGGGGAAAAAGAACCCTCTATGTCATGTTATTTTACAGTAGCTGGCTATTTATCTCTGCTTTCTTCTTTTCAAAGAAAGACTAAGCAGTAAGACAATGGCTTACGAGATTTATTTATAAAAACATTTATTTGTTGTTTTCAGTTGTTAACAGCCCTAATGCAGAATAGAGTATTACCCAAGGGTGTGAAATGTAGCAAAAAGCAGGCTAGTGTTTAACACCTGTGAAGTAGAGTGGCGGTGACTGATGATGACAACTTGCTGGTTGAATTCAAGATGGCCTTATTTATAATTCAACAAACAAAGCGAAATAAACTGATGTAAGCGATCCTGCCGTCAGGAGGACTGCAGGTGCTTACCCTACTCTGCCCCCCACCACCATGTCACACAGAGTGCCCTTTTCCCTCTTGTCTGTCCTGTAGGTGTCGCTGTTGAAGCCTTTAATTTTGTTTTTCTATAATGGAATTTTTCCAAAGTGTGTGTGTGTGTGTATGTATGTATGTGTATATATATATATATATATATATATGTATATATATATATATA
>JAPMOB010249637.1:0-24866 GCA_029875015.1 Lepomis gibbosus
CCCCCCCCCCCACAGATACCTCCACAGAAAAGGTCATCACCTTCGGGGAATAAATTGTGACTTCACAACAAAAAGATATAATATTGTAACAGTTAATCAGCATACTGTATATTTTACTGAGTTCTTGTCATATAAAAATAATATGTGTGCTGTGATGTGGAAGAATGGGGAATAGATACTGGTTTCCTTTTTCACCTTGAGCTGTTTAGATAGCAAAGCCCATGTGTGTGAATGGGGAGCCAATAAGAAATGGTCATGCCAGACTTTCTTTTAGATCTATGTGACAGCCAAGCAGATCCCGCAGATTATGCAAATTTTGTTTTTCTCTTCACTATAGAGCCTTAGGATAGGAGGGTCAATCACAGTGCAGCTCATACTTTGTGCTGTGAATTTAATGCATGATACAACACTCATATGTAAACATATCTCGGTAGTTAGGAGAGTTTTGTCAAACAATGCATCCACCTTCGTTTGTTGTCTGACGCTTAGGGGTCAAACGCAGTTGCCAGCTCATGCATTGTGACTTGACATTAAGTTCCATTAAGACAACAGGTGGATGAAAATCTCGGCAGATAGCCCACAACATCTGTTCTGCCTAATAATGCATCCACTTCTCAAGTTCCTGTTCAGACACTTGTCCCACCGCATAGGCTTATTTTGATCTGGTTTGGCTCAAAAGCACAAGTTTCACAGGCTACAATTAATAATGACCTACGCTGAAATAGCCTACCACTCAATGCAGCTATAATCAGTTCTACCTAATTATGCATTTAGCCTTTAACCGTTACCCCTTAACACTCAGTAGGCTACTAAAAGGTCACTTGAAATCCAACTGTGATAGGAAACTGTTATTGGCTCTGACAATCACTTTGACAGCCGGCCTTCATTTTTCCACATTAAAACACCTAATTTTAGGATAACAGTCTGAAATAGGCTAGTTAAAAAGATATTGATCAAGAACAGATAGGGCCTACTTCACTCTCAGAAATATTGAGAGATAACTCAAGGAAACCTATTTCAGTGCAATCATATCGAGAAGTGTTTATTCTGGGCAACTATGTAATTAAATAATATTGATGACTCTAAACGTTCATGAAATAGACTATTGAATCATCTAGGCCTGTAAACATGAACCCCACAAAGAATATTATATCTCTCGCCCTAGCACTGTCTGTCCCTCTTCATCTGTGTGTTTAGGAAAAGTGCTTAGGAAAAGATCACAGCCCTCATGTGTTGCCTTCTTTCATAATTCCTTCGGCCACTAGAGGGCATTGTCACTTGGATGGACGTATACGTGTCTGAATAAATAATTAATCTGCATGTACACACTGCTCTGTACTTAATGGTAACTTGGAAGTGGCAGGGACACATGTCGGCTACACGCAGCTCAGAGGGTACAAGGTGTGGGGGCCAAGAGGGGTAAATAGGTTAACCCAGCCATAATAGATTGAATATTTCAATGTCAAAATGCCCTAACGTCGACTTACATTCTGGGTTAGTCGCAGTTTAGTTATAGATTAGGTTATTGTGCGTTAATAAGTGTCGCAATAAAGGAAGGAAAGTTTATCAAACGCAGCACATGTGATCTGCCACACCACAAGGGCCGCCTTAACTAACCTGTCACGTAAGGAAAGAGGAAGTGTTCCTCCTCCTTGGTTTTGTTTTTGTAGACACTCGGGGTAGTTGGTCGACAGTCTCAATGTAGATTGTCAAAACATAACTTCTAGAGAAGCCAGCTGTGTAGCAGTTTAATCTTTATTTATTCGGAGTTTAAACCCGAGTCACGCTGTGAGGTAAGTGCGCATTTCACTCATCAGCTGGAGTAACGCGAGACGTGTGAAGGCGTGGAGGGTAGATGCCAAAAACCGATTGCTAAAGATTTTTAAACCAAAGTAACGTTAGTGTTTAAAGTCTATGTTGAGTAACGTGTGTATTTAAAAAAAGCTTATTTAAGTTAGGTCGAAAGATTGTTAAGGTCAGGTAGGCTTCTGCAAGATAAAAACGCTGCATTATAATTCTTGCATTGTAAATGTTACTTTGGTAAAAAGTGTTATCACCAAAATGTAGTTTACTCATAAAGCAGAACAACTGCCCCTATATGAGTGTTGTACTGTTATATTACTGGATTATTATTTGCTGCTGATGCGTTTACTGTTGCAGATGGTCGAGATAATGTCCCTAATGTATAGGCTTACTGCTGGGTAGTTGAATTGATGACACTACATGATGTCTTCTAATATAATTATATGTTTTTGTTCTTTAGTAAATGTACTTTCAACAATGCAGAATAATGATTGCGTGAGTCAGCGGTTTGTAAACAAAGGTACTTTCACTTTAAGAGTCAGGAAATGGCTGACCATTAATAGCTGATTTTTAAATTTTACAGCAAAATAATTATCACACAGAAGGTCTGTCGAAAGTGTTTACAAGGCTGACACTTTCTAGAAAATGAAATGTACCAGCCATGTTAGGTTTTTTTTCTTGTAGACCTAACCTAACCAGTTTAGCAACATAAGGATATTTCTGAACAAATGTTTTATACTATTTCCTGCATAGATAGATAGATAGATAGATAGATAGATAGATAGATAGATAGATAGATAGATCATCAACACCATTGCCAGAAAACACTGGTAGAAACCCTGCATATATCATTGTATCCAAGAGGAGACGGTTGATATTGAAAGAACAGTCCAGGCCTTTGGTACAAAGTTACTTCAGTAATCTAAATGTAAGGAAACTACTGCATTTCGAGAAAATCCAAAACATGCATTACTTTTGTTCCTTTCTTTGTGAAATGTAGCAGTCATCACATAATCATGTGTGAAACTGAGTATTGCAGGGTTGTACTAAGTTGCAAAAAAAAACATGAAATAATGTCACCAGGAGTGTTTTTGTTACTCCCACTCTGCGGACTCTGCTCATATCCTGACATGAACAGCAAGAACATACTGGTCATTTAAAAGTTTTTATAGGTCACTGCACAATAATCCGCTGGCTTTCCAAAACTCCTCAGGACGTTTTCTTCCATTAGTCATAGTTGAATTTGATGAGTGTGTGTTTTAGATGGAGATTTCAGTCATTTTGGTCTCTTGTTTTTCTTCTTCAGAGTGGGCTTGTAAGTGTCATGGTTAAACCAGGGAAAAACAGCCAAACCACAGAGGGACCTGATCTGACAAAAGGGGCAGAGAAGGTGAACATACTGAGACAAATGCATCAATATGGTACCATGAATGAAACAGAAACAGGAGGCGCCTGCCCCACATGTCGTGGCACCGGTCGAATTCCCAGAGGTTGGTTTTGCTAACATGAAAAAACAGTTCTTAAATGTATTATTACAATTCTGACAGTATTTTAGGCACCTTTAGAGGCTCAACAAAAGCAGCTAACTGAGGTGTTGCACCATTCCTCATCCTCAAATAACGGTTTGTTTCACATATGACAACTAAGGGAACTAAGTAAAATTGAAAGTCACAAATGCGTATCTGCAGCTGACTCTGTTTAGCCACAGTTATTCCACTTTCACTTCATTTCTGTGATCTGAGTTGAAATGTAATTATGACCATCTGTCTTTTCTGTATTAACAGACCATGCAGACCAGCTAGTTGCTGTAATACCATGTAATGATGTAAGGCTGAAACCCAGACGCACGTAAGGGATTTATGTTTATGTGTGTTAGACTTTATAGTTTTGAACATGTCAGTCAGTGATACGTTTGCATAATATTCACAAAAAAAGTTATTCAGTTATCATTAATCTGAGCATGTTTATGTTTTGCCATGCACAGATGTAATGATTGCACCATGTCATTTACTGTGAACAACTTTGCATGTCTCTATTGCATTTCAGGAAGCTGTACGTGTGTGTCTCCATAGCTGTGTGTCTCTTTCTTTGCTGTCTGATCCTCTTCTTCCTCTTCCCCCGGAGTGTCACGGTGACGCCGGTGTCTGTGCTTTCTGTCATGGTCTACTTCACCCCAGATACAGTAGAAATGGAGGTCACAGTAAGTAATGGATCACAAAGACTGTAGCCAGTTACATGTAGATCTGCGCCATGTATTTGTTTCTCTCTGCTTCGAGGCTTAATGCTTAGCTAAACTAATAAACTGCTAACTCCAGCTCAGTCTTTTCATCTAATTCTCAGCAAATGTCGAACTGTTCCTTTAAGGAAACAAAATGCATCAGAACAAAATTTAGAACAACATTTAAAAACACAACGGAGAGTAAAATAATAAATACAAAAAAATTAAAGTGTAGCGATGGAACAGTGGATAAGACAAATGCCTTTGGTGTGGAGAGACCTGGGTTTGCGTCCCACGGCGACACATCCACCAATGTGTCCCTGAGCAAGACACTTAGCCCCTAGTTGCTCCAGAGGTGTGCGACCTCTGACATATCTAGTAAGTGGCAGGTAAATGAGTAGATGTAAAAGTGCAGCAGAGAAAAGTAAACTAAACTCAGACTAGACTAATAAATATATTAAATAATTGTACTTTAATAATTGTAATGATTATTATTTTCATAGTTTGTTATTTTGGTAATTGTTCCTTTTTTTAAATTTAACATTTGAGACTAGCTAAAAAGGATGTAATAAGTTAATGTTAGAAAACACCTGGGTTTTCGAGGCTAGCACGCTGTGTATAGCTGGTAGTCAATGTCGACTGCACACATACTTGAGCTTGTTATGTGATTTATAAAGTAGCACTTTGAAGTATCCATGTGCTTTCCACTACTGTGCCTGAAACACCATATTTTTAATTGTATGTGTCAAAACACCGTCCAAAAGGAACTGCCTGAATTGCACTCACATGACAGACTGTAGTTACCTGCTGCATAGTACTGATGTGAAGGACAAAGTTCCCTGAGACTTTTTAATGATAGAAAGGTGAGTTTGATGCACATGACCAGCTGTGTGTTTCCTCTCCTAGAATCTCATCAACATCACCAACGACAACTTTGCCCCAGTTCAGATTGTTGAGTTTAACATTCAGAGTCTGGTCTCTAAAGCAGTTGTGACGAAGACCAAGATATCCAATATGACCGCCATCCAGCCCCGCTCACGGAAATCGGTGAGTTTCACACATAGTGATTCACATTGAAATATGATGTTGATATATTTGTCATGCAAGGACTTTCTTACCCCTCTTTCTTGAACTTTTGCAGTACACTATTCAAATTGACCTGCCTATCACTGATAAAGGCTTAAAGTAAGTTTGAAATAAATCTTTATTTTCAAATAGCAATTTGTAGTTCCTAACAGAAATATTGCATTAAAATGATTCTATAATAATTCACAAAACCGCTTCATCTCTTTCAGCACCTACTGCAAGTCAAGCTCTTTCAAGATTCACACTCTATTTCTGGAGCTGCAGTAAGTGTCAGTCGACCAAAGAGGCAGCCGCCCACCCACACTGTGTTAAAGGCATCACTTTGTGCAGCGTAGGGTTAAAAACCACAACCGCATATATAAGTTATCTTTAAAAAATGGTCTTATCCTTCAAAGTCATTTCCTAGATAAAATAAAAATACATGATAACACAGACAAGGTTCACATTCTGTTTTTAGATAATTTCCAGCACAAAAACAAACTTTGGCTTTTTAATTTTTACTTTTACATTTCTGCTGGAGGCCAGCTGTTTATACCTCAAGTGTGGTCAACCGTTTCCTCCAAGCATCTGAATGAGTCACTTTGATCTCAAGATGCAAAGAAATGACAGCAAGCCTTTTTTCAGGCTGACTGCACTAACCAACATGCTGCTCAGCACAAATACTAATTTTAATATTTTATTAATTTGGCAGACGCTTTGTGCAAAGTGACAAAGAGTGCTAACATCAGAACCTGACCTTATTTGCTGAGGTTACCTCTAGTTAGATTGTATTTGCCAGAAATGTAACCTGCCAGAGGCCACACCAAAAATGAAGGTTCCACAAACATGTTGTTATTAATTTATGACACAGTTGAACCTACATGGTGCAAACTAGCCCATCTAGTTGTGTTATATAATGTACCACAAATTGTACTTGTTCTTGTCAGGGACAAAAGAAAAGTTGAACTTTATATATGAACTTTTTTTGTGGAAAGCAGCTGCATGTTGTGGCTGAAAGCCAGGTTGGTGAAGTTTGCAGGTGGGGAAAACTAAAACAAAGAGCTAAAAAACACTAAACCCTGTGTTGAGCTACAATACACATAGTAATTAGATCCATTGTTAATATAGAAATATTGATTAGTGCAGGTTTAAAACATGACAAAGCAGATGCTGTCTAAAACTGTCTCTAATTATGTTCTTTCTTCTTTCCCCCTCAGAATGACAATGAATATTTCTTATCTGTCTCACACGGAGCAGCTGTCTCTAGACACCTTTGAGTATATTGACTGTGGCACTAATTCAACAATCCCACATCCTGTGAGATGATGAAAATGAAAAACACCCAAGAGGGAGTGTGAAATAATGAGGATTCTGGCTGCATTGCACCCTTATCTGTTCTGTACTGGATGTGGATTTCTGAATGATAACTACTATGAAAATACATATTATCTTATTCAGTTGTTTTGGCATTCCGTAGGACTTTTATCAATCACTACAATATTATAATTTAAAAAATATAGATGCTTTGAATACACTTATATCTTGATGAAGCATGAATATTTTTTGCTCTTATTTGTTAGACATCAGTCTGTAAATTTGTATTATAGACAAATGCTCTCAAACATGTACAATTTTTTTTAAATGCACAATGTGAGAACTGTGTATTTGTATTTGAAGACATGTACATTTCTCATTTCACAACTTTTTTGGAGACGGATATGTGATATATTGTGTAAAGAGGATGTTAATCTCTGATAATCTTGTTTTTTTTCATTTGCACTCCATTAAACTGTGTACATTTTAAGGGACTGTATGTCACTTCTCTTTTTTTTGAGAAAGTCAAAACTCTAGTGATAGCACTACCATTATGTAACCAGATGTCAGAATTTCTTTTTTGTAATTACACCGAAATTATTTAAACACATTCTGTATTTTATCACTTACCTCTAATTGTATCTGTCCATGCAAATTATTATTTTTTTTTTTAGGTTTTGACATATCACAACGTTGAAAATTTGCTTTAAAAAAATATTTCCAGCTAACATGATCCTCATAACTTTGGATAATCCACACACCTTGCTCTGAACGGTTTTTATAAGATCTACTTTCTACTGCACAAATCGTCCCTTGGATTAGAGATTGATGGGGACTCTGTTCCTGGAAAGACAAAAAACTGCTCAATGATTTAAGTATACATACATTTAAGTATAAATTAAGTATAAGAACAAAAAAGTTTCTTAATAGCTGGATACCACAATAAGTGGTGGGAAGGAATTGTATGTTGCACCATTACAAACAATTAAAATTAAATCACCAGCCTATGTGGTTAAGTAACTAAGTACATTTGTTTACTTTAGTATTTCCATTGTGCGCCACTTTATACTTGTACTCTACATGTCACTTATGTAAAGTAAAGGATTTTTTTTTTGGGAAAAGTAAGTATTTAACATGACATTTCCCATACGTAAATGTGAATCCACAACTGGTGGTTACACTGTGCAGATGCTGGATTAAAATCCACTCAGAGTGGTGTTGTGTGGGCAGATTGCAGCTCTGTTTGAAAATACATTTTTATTCTGACAAATTGAAGATACTTGGAGTTGATCATACTCAAAATTACATTATTATTATTATTATTATTATTATTGTTATTATTATTAATGTCAACTCAGCACAGATTGGAATGTTTTTTAAACCAATCAATATGATGCCAGAGTAAAGAAAAAATATTAATATCAACATAAGGATTTGCTCCAGTTCTTGAGTTTCCTGAGAGTGGACACACGAGGGAGCCAGTGCTTTGTTAGACTGATATGGACAAGCTATGGTGTAGGCCTATATTCTGTCAGACGAAGAACTGGTTTTAATTGTACATGATTATCATAGCAAAAAAACCCCACAAACCTGTCCATTACTATAAAAAGTAATATTATATATTTCCATTGTATGTTACTTTACACTTCTACTCGTTTACATTTCTGAGGTAACTACTGCATTTTCTTTTTACTGCACTACATTTATCTGACAGCAATACTTACTTTTCAGTAACTTAATATTGAAGATTTAAAAAAGTTAAACATTTGATCATCTTAAACAATATGCATTGCTATAGATGATACTACCTAATAGTAGGCCTATATAGCCTACATTAGCTCTAAAATTACAACATCCAAACGCTTCTTAGGAGGTTATGAATCAGGAATAAAATTCAAATAAATATAGATTTTAATAAATGTGACACTTAGAATGGACTCATTTAGGCTAACATAATGAGTTTTTACTTTTGATGCTTTGATACAAAGTACAATTTTCTGCGAATGCTTACACATACGTATTTTTACTTTTGAATGCAGGACTTCTACTAGTAACATAGTAGTTTCATTGTGGTACTGCTACTTTTGCTAAAGTAAAATATATAAAATAACAGCCTAGATACCGTCTGTGTCAACCGTGCAGTTCACCTCTGTACCGGCAGGGGGCGCGGAGTAGCAATCCAGGTGGTAGTGACGTCACCCGGGCTTTAGGTGCTGTGCGCTCGAGCTTCTCCGGGGCTCCTCAGTGCTGCTGGAAGAGAACAGGATCGGATGTGACCGATGGGACAAACATCACTTGTTTACAAGTCAACTATGGATGTGTTTATTGCTTGTGGATGATGTTTTCGCTTCACAATTAAGAAGGTATGAACGTTTCTTAAAATGTGCATGGAGGAGGACAGTTTTTATTTTTGTGATTTCAATCTCGTAGCCTATAGGTGTAAACTGCATGCATTTTATTTTACTGGCGTTCATTTTGTGTGGTTCTAGTTTACATGTACTTAAAGTTGACCTTACGGGGTCTCGGTAAGATATTTTAAGTTGTTTAATTTATTTATGTGTTTGCGCATCATGGTACTAACACACTAAAAACTAGATTGATATGTGTCGTGCAGGGAAGGAAGAAAACCAATGTATCTTATACAAAACAGAATAATTTCAAATGCAGTCAAGCAATAAAACATCCATTCACAAACATGACTTTGCATTTTGCCTCTATAAACAGAAATCGTTGCGTGATACTCGTGTAATATGCGGCATCAGCATTTTCAGTGCTCCGGAGTAAATAATAAATATCTTCCTGTAAACGTGCAATGTGTGTATTCTGTCCAAAGGCAGAATGATGGGTATCAGGATGTCAACAACAACCGGATTAGTGTTGCTGCAGCAGTCCTCATAGACAGTAGGCAGGAGTGAACCAGTGAATACATATCACCCATCCACTGCATTGAAATCAATCTGCCCCAAGAAAAAAGCCTTTCAGGTTTAGCAGTCTTAAGAGGATAAGCCTCTAGATAACCTCAGCCACCCAATTGAGTGTTTTTTGGCTCTGTAATGTGGCACTAGAAACTCAAGACGTATTGTTTTACATAAGCAGCAGAGAAGTTACTCAAGTAGAATATGGATTAAATAAATTGTGACACAGTTGGCTTACAGTAGTAATAAACCACACCTGTGAGCACAACAGGCAGAACCATTTTAATAAAATGAAATTACATCAAACACTTTGAAATGTGCTTCAACTGATAGCATCGCTAAATAGCACGTAGAGTGCAAACACATATTCATTAAGCATTGTCTTCTTGTTAAATGTTAACTCTCTGTGTGTGTTTTGATAAGGTCTCCTGCACCAACTGACCCCCATCTGCCACCGAGGACAAGGAGCAAATGCCAATCTACTGAAAGAGGATTAAATCAGGAATTTGTCACCCAAGTAGGTGTGAATCGCTGGCTGCAATCATGGGGAACCAACTGACTGATATCGCTCCTAACACGTCATTCCTGCCAAACTTCCAGTCTCTGCACGTGGTGGTTATCGGCCTTGACTCAGCCGGCAAAACCTCTCTGCTCTACAGGCTGAAACTGAAGGAGTTTGTGAAAACGATCCCCACCAAAGGCTTTAACACGGAAAAGATCAAGGTGGCTGTGGGGGCGTCTCGGACCATAAACTTCCAAGTGTGGGATGTGGGCGGTCAGGAGAAGCTGCGCCCGCTGTGGAAGTCTTACACCCGGCGCACAGACGGGATGGTGTTTGTGGTGGACTCCACTGAGCTCGAGCGGATGGAAGAGGCGAAAGTGGAGCTCCACAAGATCACCCGCACCTCAGAGAACCAGGGTGTCCCTGTGCTCATCCTGGCCAACAAACAGGACTTGGATTCAGCCTTGTCAGTCAGCGAGGTGGAGAAGCTGCTTTCTGTGCATGAACTGAGCATGTACACGCTGCATCACGTGCAAAGTTGCAGTGCTGTGGACGGACAGGGGCTGCAGTCAGGCCTGGAGAAACTTTACGAGATGATCCTGAAGAGGAAGAGGATGGTGAAGCACAACAGGAACAGAAAGAGATGAACTCATTGCCCCCACTGTGGACATTACCTTTGGAGATTTATCTACTGTTGAGACACTTCCAATCATAATGGTCCCTTTTAATGGGAGAGCAATTTGTGCCAACAAAACAACAATTACACACGGCCTTAGGGTCAGGAGAAATGGATTTGCTCATAACAACTGAAGCGGTATTGGCTTTGTTCTGCAGTCGTGCAGCTGCCCTCAGAAAGCAGAAGTTATAGATTTAAAGAGAACCTTGATAGCGGTTAGTTTTCACGAAGTGCTTTTCTACACTTGTTTTAAATAATTCTAACAAGACATTTGCCTATTAACCGTAGGACTAATCCATGAACACAATCACCATGTCCATGTCGGAGGAAGATGGTAAAGAAACACATAATATACATTTAAAAATGTCCTTGTAATTCTTCACAAGCTTGCACACATTCTGCCCCACTAAAAAGCTGTTTTTGTTCTATGGATACTTCGCCAAAATATTTATTCCACATTTTTGTGTTTGTGTTGGACAGAGGTTTTCTTTTTATCTATAAATGATATGAAATGAAACATAGTTCAGTGGTGATAGAGCATCAACTGATATATTTCATTGTCATGGAACAGTAATCCTAAGTGCATTCCCTTCATGGCCACAAAGGTTAAGTTTCAGTTACCATAATACTGTTTCTAAAAATTGTACATTTTTGTATCACAAAGGACTTAATAAATCTAAGCACTGTACAGAACATTTATTGCTTTCCTTGTAGTTAATAGAAATGAAGGCTCATTGGAACATTTAGCAGCTAAAGAGACAGATATTTCCCTCAGGAGTTGTTGGAGACCAATAACAGACCTAAAAGATTTGGGCTTACATTTATCAGGTGGGCAGAAGCATGACTCCAAATGATTTCTAATGTTGCTTCATATCTGTTGGATGTGAAAATAGTTTAGTAACAAATCAGCATTAAAACGTGCAATATATTAGTTTTTTTTTTTCCGAAGGTTGTTTCTGCTGCTGCCAAGTGGCCAAATAGTCAGTTATTGCATTAAAAAATTGGATGATGTGAAACAAATTTTTTTTGGATTATAAAATTATTTTCATTTAAATGTGTAACCCTGGAGTTGAGAGCCTCCCTTTTTGTGGCTGAAACAGAAAAAAGTCAGAGAGGAAGAGTTATTTCCTCTTCCTCCTCCCACACACAAGCCAAACAACCTATTTATTTTGATTCCCAGTGTGCCAGCTGCTGACAATGTAATTGCATTAATTAGTGGTGAGGTGGTTCAGAGGTGAGGTGGTTTTTAGTCCTGTTGTGCGATCACGTGGGACTGCACCACCTGAGGCCATCATCAGCAGATGCTCTGCCTCACTATACCTCTGATACACTCACTTCCAAACGGAAAAAAAAATTGAAGTAGTGCAGGATTCGGCTGACACCACTTTATTAAGGCACCATTTCTGAGTAGCTCTTCGTCACAGTAGTTTGTAGCCATACTTATATGTTGAATGACCCTCAATAGCCACAATATGATCAAAGAGGTGTCCTGAAATCGCTGTATTTCAAAGAAAGAATATCACTTTATGTAAATATACAGCTAGAATAACAGTATGCCTGCTGTTTTAAATGCAACCGCAACACAATCTCCTTTCATTATTGTTATATCACAAATTGTTACATGACACATTAAGACTCAGCACAGTAGAGTCTTAATGTGTCATGTAACAATTTGCTTATCCAGAAGTCTCTTAAGTTGCCACTCAAATATGCTATTATGCAACAAATACAAGGTCCAATCTACAGGTAACACATTGTTGACCTGCATGCCATCAGTGTTTGTGTGTGTGCTCCTGCTGCGTGTTTGTCTTTTATAATGGCTTGTTACCTACTTAGATGCCTCCTGCTGAGTGTTCTTAAATGCTGAAAGTCAAAACAGACACAAATGTATTCGCATATGATTTGAAAAGACACCTGCACACCCACGTACACATGCACACCTTGACTTCTGTGACCCCACCGTCCCCATTATTAACAATGGTGAGCTCATTAAAATGTTCAAGGATACCTTTTGCAGAATCATCTTGACACAGCATCTGGTCCCTGAATAAATTAGCATCATGATGAACAGCTGAGACACACTGTGGGCATGTGGAGGCATCGATCAGCCAACACAACACAATGAATCGAATGAAAAACACCAAAACATTCTGTGACAGAAATTGCCCAGAGTAAGAGATGTAAAGCATGTGGTGTTGCAGCTAAGGAAATGTGCTGAGGGAGGTGCACATGCATTGTCAGTGTATCTGTCACATTCTGTGCAGTCCCCAAGTTTTTCTCTCTGTCTCCGTCTTGCCTATTCTGTTTTAGGTGTAACGGTAGCTGACAAGAAACACCTGAAAGAGGAAAGCCTTAGGGGTTTGTGTCTGGGATCAGACGAGGGGAATCGCACAATGCTAGGTATATCCCTGGAATTATGAGACATAAATCAAAGACAGGCTCTCCTCTGGGCTTCAAAAACAAAAATTCAGTCAGTCGACCCAAGGTCACAAAGAATGTTAATGTCATTTCAGTCTCCTCAAAAATATAATGTAACGACTGCACTGGTGCACCAGTTGGAAACATTTACAAAGAAGGGTGTGGAAATGCTAGTGCGTCTGTGTGCTAACAATGTTAGCATGCTAACAAGAAAAATGCTTGCATGCTGATATTTTGCAGGTAGTGTTGTTTACCAAGTTCTTGGTTTAGTGTTTTATGCTAAATTTTGCTAATTAGCACTAAATGCAAAGTACAACTGAGCCTGATGGAAATTAGTTTTGCAGGTATTTAGTCATAAACCAAATTATTGGACAAATAAAAAATTTGACCTAATTTTGATGGTGGTTGACGAGTGTCACTTAAATTGCTATTCCACAATTTATCCCAAGCCATCCACTAGTTATCAAGTCATTTCACTCAAAATCACAAATGTCATGATTGCGTTAAATCAAAAGTCATTAGGATTCATCTTCTGAGAACCACGAATGTCTGTACAAAATTTCATCCATCGAGTAGTTATTTCAATCTGGAAGCCTGAATGGCTGACTAACAGACTCATCCACGTTGGCATTTATAGAGCCATGCCTCTAGCATAGCTAAAAAAAAAGAAACACAAAAACATGAATTTTTGTCTTATCAAAAACATAATGCAATGACTGTGAAGGACACAGTGATTTAAAAAGGTTACAAAATATAGAAAAGCAACTGAAAAAAGTTAGAAAATATCCAGATAAATAACAATAGAGCAATAATTCCCTGCTGCAGTCTCTTTACAGCCCCCATGATGAAAAGCAATACTGCGCTGGGCACAAATCCAAGCCTCTTAACACAAACAGGCCCTGGACATAATTTTCTGTCACCATGGTAACCTGAAGTCAGCAGTCACTAAAGGGTGACCTGTGAGGGCAGCGGTGGGGGTCAAATTGGTTTTTGTGGCTGGATGTCCAATCCAGCTGAGGTTACTGAGAGGGCAGTGAAGATTAGAACAAGAAACTCAGATCAATACTGGAATCCTGAGATCACCGCCTCACACTATCTGTCCCTTTGTCTTTTTTTCCCACTTCTTCATCAGCCTCCCTCTGTCTGTCCTGAATCTTCTTCAGTTTTGAAGTTGTTGACAACCTCTGTTTTCACTCTCCTTTGCCCTGTATTTCTTGATATTGATTACCGTCTCCATGAAAATATCTCAAATTTCACACCAACAGTGTCTTTCTAGGAAATGGACCTTGTTGACGTTGCTGAGGATGAAGGGGGGTGGTTTTGCAGAGGAAAGTTGTTTGTTAGCGCCTGACATGCTGCAAAGTGAAGGTCATTTGGCAGTTCAAAAGGGACAATGCGTGTGGGAGGACTGAAATAGTTGCTTTAGCTTTTATTCCTGAAAGGTCGTAAAGCTGCCACTTGGCCTTCATTTCAGAGCCGAACCAGTAGGATTGAATGGATGGGAAGGGATTGCGAGAGGAAACTGAAGCTTGACTATGACAACATAGTGCAGTCTTTCACCCACGGGGCTGTAAGTGAAGAAAGAAGAAACACCAAGGTTGTGTTTCATAGTTGTGAAAAGACAATGTCACAGTGGGTGGGGCTTCTGTGTTTGTATCAAACTGCCTTTACTGCTGAGGTGACCCTGCACCAAGACATATGGATATAATTATCTGTTGTATTCATCCTTTGCCAATGGCTAAAAGATGGAAATCATTTTCATTTTATTTGTGAACTAGAAGAGCACTCGGAGCGTGCAGAACTCCACCGAGGCCAATAGTCTATGGTTTGCTGATTCTATGATATGCAAATCTGCAAGCGCAACCACTATGTCTGAATGTATTTCAAAAACCATTTGAATTACAATAAGTCAAAATATGGTTGTGCCTAGATGAAGCCTAATCATCTAAAATGCATTTATTATGTATTTGGGAAATCCGGAATTCCAGAATAATCCGGAAAAATCGGTTCATTGAGTTAATTTAGACACCGGTGTTATAATTAGCTTATCTCACAATGTTAATGAATTTTTATTTATTTTTTCTTCCAAAATGCAAAATTCAATGGGTTCTTCCCTGGCCCCTGATACAGCCTTCCTCAGAGTTTCATGAAAATGGCGTTTCACCATAATCCTGCTGACAGACAAACAAACAAACACAACCTCTTTGGCAGAGGAAATACAGGGCCTCACATCAGGGTTCTGGGAGCATTTATTTATAAATACATATATTTCCTGCAGACTCAAAAGTCAAGAATGATTCAATGCTTGTGGGAGCCATGAGGAAATTATGGGCCATATGCTTACGTTGATTTAAACTTTATGGCCAGACTTTTCCAACTTATTCAAGTGCAAGGACGATATAAATATGACTTCATGGATGATTTCATGCTTCCACAAAGACTCTCAAAGGGTCAGACCTCAAAATCTTTTCAAGAATAACCTCTTCTCATGAAGTAATGCATAATGGTGTCATTTTAAACATCTGGCAAATCACACAGCTGTTTTGGATCATTACACGGAATTGGTTAGCACCCACTCATTTGGAAATTGGATGACTTCTTAAAATGTTTTATGATGTCTTTTCTTTTGTCTTAATTTGGCAGAAATTAATCAAATGTACTTTCCCTACACCCACACTGCCACTCTGGGTCTACCCCTGATCCCATCCACTAGGATTAGCCAGAAACCCATCTGGCAAATGCCAGCTAGTGGGGTGTAACACCAGCTCTTGTTAATCCCAGACTATCACTGCTATTTAAAAGGAGACAGGCCTCTGAGCTGCAACCCAGATTGCTGTGGAACAGACAGTGGGCGGTTCTGGGAATGTGCTGACTTGGGAATTATGTGGCTTGATTTAATGTAATGCAGTGATTCAATGTGATAGAGTGAACCGTAAATAATTACCGTTGTTAAAGATGGATCGCAACTGTGATGCATTGCAACAGCAGACAGTGAGTAGTCAGAGCTGTTAGAACGGATCACAAGAAATCAGTCCACAAAATTAGAATACATTTATTTAAAGTGGCTTAGTTGCTATTTTTATAATACCATTATATCAAATGACAATGTTAAAACATATGTGAAAGGAGTCTCTCATGGTGGTGAACCTACAGAGAATTATTAGCTGACTCTGCATCCCTTCAGATTTAGGAAGCTTTATATTTGCGTTTCAGCTCATAGTTTACCTGAATAGTAACTTCACTGTTTTGGTTCACTAATGTTGTTTTCAGTGAGAAAGCTCTAAACACTATATACAGTCACTACCTGCTCAGCCGCAAACAGCAGACAGACACAGTTAGCTTCTAACTGGTGAAAACGTTGGAGCATTTAGCAGCTAAAGAGATGAATATTTCCTTCAGAAGTTGGTAGAGACCAAAACGGACCTAAAAGAGGGTGACTATTGGACTTACACCCCACATGAATGATACTGTTTCTGCGTATTGGCAGGATGTGCAAATAAGGAACTGTTTACCAACAAGTTACCCATAAAAGCTTAAGGGGTGGTGAGATCTCAATCTTGTGTTTACATCTTGTTTCTCCTATACTGGAAGTGGCCAAAAAATAAAATCAGTTATTGCAGGTCTATGTAACTGTTACCTGTGGCAATGGCAATAGCCATGTAAAAATCTTTTATAATAGTTGCTCGTCTGCATTTTATTTTGGTATCTGAAAGTGTTAAATAAATGCACTTTATAATGCCCAAACAAATTCCCATAATGCAATGCTTCACTTTTTGCTAGATGTAAATTAACTTTATGTTGCACTGCACCTGTGATTCATTAATGTCTCTAATTTAGTCAGTAATTACAGAACTTTAATTTACGTAAGTAAAAATAGTAATGCTACAATTGAAAAAAACTCCATTGCAGCTGAAAGTTCTGCATTCAAAATCCTACTTAAATTAAATTACATTATATACAGTATTATAGCTAAGTTTCAAAACGTACAACAGAATGACAGAATATCAGTGTAATATTTTATTATTTGATAATTAATACTGAAGCATTAACGTGTAAGAATTACTTTAATGTCGTAGCAGGCCGGGGCTGCCTGAGGCAAATTTGAACCAATTCATATACTGTTAGCACTTTAATTTAGAACAATGCATGATTGTAAGTTGTTAAATCAATCTAGTAAATAGTATAATATTTCCTTCTGGAGTGCAGTGGAGATGAAGTGTAAAAGGTAAATAATCTAGTAAAGAACAAGTAAAAGCCAAAACACATAATACCACCTCTTTAAATCTGTGCTAAGGAAAGTACTTGAGTAAATGTATTTAGTTTGCTTCCACCACACTGTTGACAAATGAGGGCGTGATTTTTCACCCAACTCATGTTAAGGGCAATTTTTGCTTTATAAATGTGTTGAACCACAGCTGTGCCTGAGGAAAAGATGACTCAGTTCACTGCAACCACACTCTCCATCTTTGAGGTCGTAGTGTCGCTCCCCACGTGGCTTTTGTTGACACTGCGTCCTGCCTGGAAGACGCCGATCAGAGCTCCATCAAGTGTTGGACCCCCGTGCCGTGGCTCTCCTTTGGATGTAGGACCAGCTGGATGCCCGGCGCTGGGGTTTTGTTTTGTACAGATACAAAGAACACGTGGGAGTCAGACTGCACGTGAGCTGTGGAGCTCATGGCAAAATAAATCATCCTGGACTGACCATTCGTGTTGTGAAGGTTTTTCTCTCTGCATGTGATGTGGTGCAACGATCAGAGTCAAAGAGAGGCTGGTCATGCATATCTGTTTCTTCTCACTATCTGGTTTTGCTCTCCCTTTCTTCTTTGCTTTCTTCTCTAAATTATTCTCCTTTAGACAAATGAGTGTTTTTTAAGTATAACGTTTCAGATATATTTGCCAAACAATTTTCTTATCAAGCTACTGGCCTTGCAGATTTGTTTGAAATTGAAGACTGGGAGAAAAGATAATCTTTCCCTAGGGACAAACCAGAGAAAATACCAGATTCCTGAATGAAACTGTATAATACAAATGAGTGGGAGTTTTCAATACATTATAATTCATTTTGTCACATACGGTAACTTTTAAATCAGAAAAATTCAACTTAATGTGGATTGTTATTTGTCAAAATGCACCCAGATAAGGATATCTCAGTTATGAATGCAAGTAACTCTCATTATGTGAATACAATGGACAGAAAACTGTATTGTGAAGAAGAATCTTGACCAAGGTTGTGAAGGGGAACCCATGCGGATCAGATCTGGTATTTGGAGATTGGTCTCCCAAATGAGGCACCCATAGTGGCCTTTTTGTTTATCCCAGCCATGCTTCGGTCGTCTTTCACAAGTCATTGCAGCATTCCTTTTGTTGCGTTTTCATTTTATTTTATCAAAGATTTCACTGTTTGAGGGTCTGACGTTGGCCAGACTGTGAGTCCAGCACTCCAAACCAGGGTACTTCAGAGCAGGCATCACGCTTGGGTAATAACTGTGCCGTGGAGTTTTTTTTTATTAAGGGCCAGCTGTAAAATCCCAATCCTCCAGGGGCCATGACGACACAGGACAACCCAACCAAAAGTGCTGATTTGACATCAGTGAGATCATTTCCACAAGGAGATGTGGTCATTCACTCGGATCTATATCAACCTGGATTCAAACCAGTCTCTAATGCTCAAAGAGCAGCTGGCCGTAAAATGATTCAGCACACTTTCCATTTGCTCACGTTTGGGCCTGATCTGCACTTCGTCACATCGTTTAAGATGGTGCCCTAGTTTGTACTCTTCAGCTCATATTGTAGTATCAGTCTTTTCACCTAACTCTTGGCAGGAAAGCAAAAAAAAGCACATTTATCCAAATGTCAAACCTTTCCTTCATTTTCTCTTTCCACTTGTTTGCTACCCTGTAGGTGTGTTCTATAGTGCATATATTAATCTCATAATATCAACTATGCACAGCCTAAATGTCGTCTTGTGTTGTTGTAGTTCTAAACATGTTTGTAGTGTGACATTGCAGTGTTTCTCCTGAGTGTTGAGAAAAATGTAAGCTGTCGAATTTATGTAACATTGCTGTGCATCAAGCATCAAGGGCATTGTAGCTGTTTGTTTATGCACATGTTCACTGACCCCCTGCGTCCATCTAGGTGACATACAGTCCCTCAGTGTTGTTTTAATCCTGTTACACAGACCTAACGCTGGGAGTGTTGCCAGGAATCACCCGTGGAATGAGACCAGCAGGTCACAAATAGCCTTAAGTCCCGTCTAGACAGGAGGGCAAATACGCCATCTTCACACGGCGGCCATTTTCCTCTGACATCACTCACTGTGGGAACCTTAAAGGCTGTCATCAAAAGGATAATGTGTTCCAGGTTGCAAGAGACTTGCCCTGATAAACAATACTAGATTAGATATATATAAATTCTTTTTCTGGTTCCAGACTCTCAAATCTGAGGATTTGATTTGTTTTTTTTGTTTTATTGTAAATGAAATATCTTTGGATTTAGGACTTTTATTTGCATTTTTTTGACATGAGGCTAGATAGATTAATTTTAATTAACTGATCAGCAATTGATAAAGAATGTAATTGTTTGTGGCAGGCAGCCCTAGTTTCAAAATTAAATTATTGTGCGCACAGTTTATGTGATGAATATCTTGGGTGAATGTCTGCTATCAGTGAATCACAAACATTTCCATATCTTAGCCTACTTTTTTCCTTTTCTGGCATTTTGTCTAACCAGGACGTCCTGTGTTAGTAATATATCAACCAACTATTTCTGTAAGTAAGCAACACAGTAAGTAAATTAACAGAAAATGATGGAATATGTTGTCCTGTAGATCCTTAGAACACATCAGCATCAAACAATTGCCACATTTTCTTACCTTTCCTTCTCAATTTTAACTGTACATTGTTGATAAAAGAACAGAACACATTTGCAATGTGCTTCATTTCCCTCATTATTTTTTCACATATTGCAATGTGGTGAAATGCATTGTTGGCACCAGTAGTTTCTGTCTTACTCGATTGAACTTGCAACTTTATTTATTTATTTTACGATGACACCCGGGTGCACACTTGAAACCATCATGCCATTTCCAAGGAGAGGAATAACCATTGTGCTTTTCTTTGTCTGTTGCCTGAGACACCCCCGCTTCCATTACTATAATAGGAAAGGAAAAGGAGGAAAGTAAATGGAAAGCCATTGTGTGAATGCTTTTTGGAATATGTCCCATGGCACACATTTAAATCACCCTAAATGGAGCATCCAATGATCTGTAACTGTGCAGAGGAGATTGACTCAAACAGCTTCCGCCTGCCCTCTTTCATTAGGAACTTATTAAACCTGAATGGAAACTCGGAGAGTGTGACAGTAGAAAAAAAAGAAAATGCCTCAGGCATCAGTTAAATGCCACTAAATACCCTGTCATTCTGTCAAGAACACACTGCAATTTTGAGGAAATGCAGAGGATTTGAGACTACAGTGTGGCATTTGCTTTTACTTGGATAAAGTTCTGTCAAGGCAGTAGAGGCCACAATTTGCCATTCCATTTATTATTCACCAGCAGTATTTTATCAGTGTGTTAAAGCACACATACTGGGATCTGGAAGATAACAGCTGGGTGAAAAACAGCAGGAGGTTCACAGGAAAATACACTAAATATGCAAATATTTGTGAAGAAGAAAGAGAATACATGTGATAATTCCATCCAAAGTGAATCTTTTTACTGCTTATTGTAACATCAAGAACCACATGATCAGTGTCACATAAAATGCCCTGTTCCTAGAAGCAAAGCAAAAGCAATACTTTCTCATCACTGTCAGCTGCAGCGTAAAGCTCACAGCTCAGCATGTGTCATGGGACAGCAGCTCAGAAGGTGAAGTGGGAGGACAGAGGAAGTATGTATCGTATTACTCGATATGGAGCCTGGTGGTCTGTGCACAGGGGCAGAGATGACAGGCAGAGGCCAACAATGACACACAGCGCATATGCTCTCTTGACAGCTTCAGACACTGCAATGCAGAAACAGGGAGAGGAAGAGAGGGGGAGGATACAATTACAGGTGCAAACTGACACCAGTAACTCTCATTCTGTGGTGTGAAAGGACTATTATTAGACAATCTCACACTGACATGATTGAAAGGACATTAAGAATGCATGAATACTTAATTTTCATACACTGGGAGGAGAGATGCACTTGTTCATCTGCTGACAAGTAGCTGTACATTATGATTACTAACATAGAGAGGTTTGAATATTAAGAGTATTACCTTCTATTTATTCACATCCAGGAATCTTAAAGGTTGCTCTTAAAAGCAAGCAAAAAATGAGGACCTCTTCATTGTCGCTATTTTCTTTTTTAAATTATTATTATTTGCAGTGTACATGATCTATTTCCACCTTTATCTGAGCATCATTGACCTGCAGTGGGTCACGTTGTTCAGACAAGCTTTTTAAAACCACAGAAATGTTTAATTCTATGTTACTTTACATAAACAGTATTGCACTTTCAGTTCAAAATACTGGTCATTTGTACTGTAGATATATTTAATTTTGAGTATAATTTCTCTTGAATAGTTATTTTTATTTCTATTCTTATTTTCATTCTATATACTGTACTTCTATTTTTTTCATATTTTACTTTTCTCTTTTATCTACTTATGTCTGTCATTGTGCTGCTAAAAACACTTGAAATTCTCCTCTGGGAATCAATGAAGACTTATTATATCTTACCTTATACTAAACAGCGAAAATGTTAACCATCATGCCAAAATAAATTTTGGGAAAAAGTGTATAAATTGATGCAATCTAACAGTAATAGTAAAATGGAAACATATTTCCATTTAATGGAATGGTGCAGCCATGAAAAAACATTGTTTAGAACATCACACTTAATGTGAATCATGATAGAGCTTCAACGAAGAGCTACAAGATAATACAAAATATGTATGATGCTGCAGACAGTGTTGAATATTGTGAGTTGTTGTGCTTTAACGTTGGCTTAAAGGGCAAAGGGGCTTAACCCATAAGTCCAAATAGCTTTACCGCAGTATTTCTTTGTAGACTTTGTAGAACTTAGTGATCAGTCCCACACAAAGCAACACAAATACCTCAGTGCCTCATTTTTTTGACCGCTATTTTGAGACAGGCAAAAGTAAAATCAATCAATCAATTTCCTTATGAATGACTTTGGCAATCAGGTTGCCGGGAAGGATACAGAGTCTCCACATAATCAATGGAGAGAAACCAGATTTTATTAAACTCACTGATCCATTGTATAAAGGAGAGAAGCCACTGAAAATATCATAGACGTGAATGAACAGCTCCCTGACACATTCTCAACAAAAAGTGACATATATACTGAACAAAATTATAAATGCCACACTTTTGTTTTTGCCCCCATTCATCATGAGCTGAACTCAAAGATCTAAGACTTTCTCTATGTACACAAAAGGTCTATTTCTCTTAAATATTGTTCACAAATCTGTCAAAATCTGTGTTAGAGAGCACTTTGATAATCCGTCCACTTCACAGGTGTGGCATATCGAGATGCTCATCAGACAGCGCGTGACAGCGTGTGCCTTAGTTCTGGTCACAATAAAAAGCCTCGCAAAAATGTGCAGTTTTACTCTATTGGGGTGGTTTGGGGCAGTCCGGAAGCCAGTCAGTATCTGGTGTGACCGCCGTTTGCCTCACACAGTGAAACACATCTCCTTCACATAGAGTTCATAGACACATAGAATGTGAGCATTTGCCACTAAAGTTACGATGACGAACTGCAGTCAGGTCAAGACTCGAATGAGGATGACGAGCATGCAGATGAGCTTCTCTGAGACGGTTCCCGACCGTTTGTGCAGAAATTCTTTGGCTATGCAAACCGATTGTTGCAGCAGCTGTCCGGGTGGCTGGTCTCAGACGATCTTGGAGGTGAAGATGCTGGATGTGGAGGTCCTGGGCTGGTGTGGTTACATGTGCTCTGCGGTTGTGAGGGCGGTTGGATTTACTGCCAAATTCTCTGAAACGCCTTTGGAGACAGCTTATGGTAGAGAAATGAACATTCAATTCACAGGCAACAGCTCCGGTGGACAGTCCTGCAGTCAGCATGGCAGTTGCATGCTCCCTCAACTTGTGACATCTGAGACATTATGCTGTGTGATGGAACTGCACATTTTTGAGTGACCTTTTATTGTAGCCAGCCTAATGCACACCTGTGCAATACACACACTGTCTGATCAGCATCTTGATATGCCACACCTGTGAAGTGGATGGATTATCTCAGCAAAGGAGAAGGGCTCACTAACACAGATTTTGACAGATTTGTGAACAATATTATAGAGAAATAGGGCTTTTGTGTACATAGAGAAAGTCTTAGATCTTTGAGTTCTGCTCAAGATGAATGGGGGCAAAAACTAAAGTGTTGCATTTATAATTTTGTTCAGTGTATTTAACATTTAAAGAAAACTTCATCATTATGACCAAAAAGCGATTTTCAACCAAGTTAAGAAAAACACAAGTTGGGATTTAACAGTGTGTGCACGAGTACATGCAGCCTTAACATGACCTCTTATCTGTGAGACGTGTTTTCCTGTAATCTCTTTTGACAAAATAGTTTCTAATAATTGTAAGTGCACCATGTGAAAGAGGTTGCGCGACACCAAGCCTCATGGGGACTGACCCTTCAATACAAACCAATCTGATTGGATTAGTTTGGCCACGTAACCTGAAGTTGATGTTTGTCGGTTCCCATTTTAGCCTCAGTGTGGGAGCATTTAACATGATTAACCAAGCCAATTGTCCAAGCTATTTTGGGATAGTTTGATCATATATATAAGATTGTATTGTTGTATTCAATCCCCTACAAGGAACTGCTTTTGTTTTTGCCACAATTAGACAATTACAAAATTAACAAGCTCTGCAGCAGCATGTGAATAGCCAATTGAAAGCTGAAACAGCTATGAACAATTAGACAACCAGCAATGCATTTCACACCATTAGTAACAATGGCCTATGTGCATAATATGCTAATATAAATGTAATATAAGAAGCAGAGGCATTGGGCTGTTAAACAGAAATGATAATTGGAATAAGGATGGGTTGGTTTGGGGCAAATTAATTTATTAATATTTTATAGTCTGCGAGTGTACTACTGACTGAATTTAATACATGTTTGGCCAATAAGAATGCAAGAGTGGATCCTGTGAGGCTCGTGGCTTATAACTTGCCTTCAGGCAGGAATCAGGGCCGCTCAGGGAACAAGAGTCAGTCTTTCGCTCTGCAGAAAGAAACAAACATCAGGCTCATGTTTTTTTCCCAGAAGTAGGTTACTTCCTCTAATCTGCCCAGTAACAGTCATGCACTGTGCATATGTATGTTACAGTAGTGTGCGTGTATGAGGTTCGGTTGTGTGCAAGCATGCATAAGTATGCATGTTTGCATGTGCAGCCAACAGTGTGTGGGCTGAGGCTGAGGGGAACGGAGGAGGAGGAAGAGTGGGAAGAGTAGGAAGAGTGGGAGGAGGCCAGTGGTGAAAGCTTCAACAAAAGCTAAAGATAGCACAATGCTTGCAGGCACTCAATGAAGCTTAGCTTTCTCTGTCAAGGTTACAAACACTCACACACTCCCACACACACACACACACACACACACACACACACACACACACACACACACAGTAGGCCTGAGAGTACTTGAGAAGCCCCTTTTCAACAGAAAAAGTAAAATACCTAAACAGGTAATGTTTTTTTTGTGGTATAATGTACATTACAGTAATGTTCAGATTGGTCTGATGGAAATTTGCCTCTAAATAATTAACTTCATTGAGTTTAATATTCTGCAGAATGCAGAATGCTGTTCACACTTTTTAAATGTAGTATGGAAATTATACAACCTTTGCCAGTCTGCAAAAATGTACAGTCTGACATTGTTTTGTAAATTAAACTGTGTTAAACTGAACTGCAGTTGCTGATC
>JAPMOB010249640.1:0-17378 GCA_029875015.1 Lepomis gibbosus
TAACCGAGCTCTGTCTCTACATCACAGTACCAACTTTATGTCCACTGACTGCCTGGAGGGTAGCTAGTGTTTGGAAGGGAAAGGAGAGCTGTGTGCTGCAGCTCAGTGTTTTTCCATCATTGAGTTCCTGATGTCGTCTCAGCTGAAAAATCTAAGATGTTTTGGGGTCTGGAAAACATTTCTGTGGGAGATTTCGAGCTTTGCTGCATTTTTGCGACCTCCACCCAGACACAAGAGTCTGTACACACATTTTACACACTGACACATGATAGACTGTAGACATTATTGGATTTTCACATTTTGTTGTCCTTAATTCCCAACATTGTAGAAGTATGTTGTGTTTTTACAAACCGATTCTTTCCTCCCATCACTACTTTACAGTCAATTATCAAAGGAAAGGGAAGGAAAGAAATTGAAGTAAACAAAGTGTATAGAAAGGAAAAGAATGCAGAAGGACAGGAAAGGAAAGGAAGGGAAAGAAAAGAAAGAAAAGGGAAGAGATTGAATGGGAAGGAATGGAAAGTGGATGAAAGGTAATCAATGGAAAGGACGGTAATGCAAAATGACAGGCAAAGGAAAGGGGAGGAAAAAGAAAGGGAGGAAAAGCATGGTGGAAAAAGGAAACAAAGAAAAAGGAAAAGGAAGTTATGGAAAGACGGAATGAAAAGTAAATGGAATGACAGGAAAATTCGAGGCAATTGAAGGAAAAGTAAGGAAAGGCTAAGCATAGAAAGGAAAGGAAAGCCGAAGGTTTTGAGATCTGATTTGCTGGTTCAGTCCTAGTTCATGAGGGGAGGAATCTATCATCCTCCTTTGGCATGGTCTAAGTCCTGTGTCCTTGGGCTCCAGATTGCTTGGATCTGTCATACTGGGCATGAGACAAATTCCATCAGCAGATGTCATGGTACTCTTGTGGGCTAGGGACCTTGGATGGTGGGTACATATTATTCTGCTGCCCTTCAGAAAGCAAGCCAAAATCACAGGGAAACATTTGCCCGAAGAACCAAATTTCTAAACAATCTACTGCAAAACAATGGTGATAAACCCCCCTAAGAATAAGGAGTATGCCCTCTGCTGGCCACCAGGTTGGAATATTAGATCTCATTTAAAGTCAATACAATGTCTGAGCTGAAGATGAGTTGGTCAACAAATCCTTAAGAACTAAATTGGGCTGTACTAACTTAGAAATACATAATTGCGACATCACAGTGATCACTATGTGAACTGTCTTTGTTTTAAATGGGGTTTGTTTTAAATGGGGAAGGAGAGATACGTTAAAGATATAGAAGAAAGGGTACAGTAAGACAATGTGAAAGAAATGTATTTCATCCCGAGTTGAGCAGCTACTCAGGGACCAGTGGCCCTGGTAGCACTCCAGAAGTGAAAAAGACAACTAATACATGGTTGGAATTACATATTTAATGAAATTTATTTGGTGGCAAAGAGAGCTCACTGCAGCTTAAGAAAACAGAAGCATATGGACTTAAAAAAGGTCAAAGAAATGCAAATGAAGAAAACACATTCATTCCTTTCACAACACATAGG
Organism: Lepomis gibbosus; assembly: GCA_029875015.1. Lineage (NCBI taxonomy): Eukaryota > Metazoa > Chordata > Actinopteri > Centrarchiformes > Centrarchidae > Lepomis > Lepomis gibbosus. Next base: position 1,546 of record JAPMOB010249640.1, read on the forward strand.
GAGCAATAAATAATATCTGCAAACAAATAAAACACAGGCAGGTCAAGAGACACATTTTGGGCCACAGCCAGGTTTTTAGAGGTCCTGAGGTCATGGCCCAAGCCCACTCCTGCCTCCAGTAATTCAGTCTTTCAAATCTTTAATTGCCCTTAGCAAATCTCATTTTGACTGATATTTGATAATGATCAGTAATGTGTGTACTACCTGCCAAATAGCACGATAATCAAAATGATCATAGTGTGGTATTTTAGCATGTACTGACAAGAAAGTCCCACCTTTGAAACCATGAACAAAAGGCTCTGTCCTGATTCAGGGCCTCCCTCCTTTGAATCTATATTTCCAGACTGCATCTGAATATCAATGAGTTCAGAGTGTTTTCCTTCTTAGCTATTAAGCAACAAGACCAAATACTAATGTCTGTTTCAAACCTATGAGCTTTAAGCTTTTTTGCCCGTGAATGTTGTGTACATAGAGAAAGGAAACAGAAAGATGACATGTACCAATGGTCCTGTTTGGAAGCAAGTTCTCTACTCAGGTTTTGTTACTGATTTTTTGTTTCACACATCAGCTTGTGCCCTTTTGTTACCACTGTATGCTTCTGCAGCACAGTCAAAGCTTCTATTATAAATAACTAATAACCTGACAATAATTACTGAAGCAGAGATACTGAGATGGGGATGACAGGTGGAATCTCTATCTTTTAGTATTGGCGCAAAATGATTATCACGAGTGGGCGACAGAGATGCCAAAATATACAGTTTATATCCACCTGATGTGCTCCCAGACTGCTTATCATCATGACATCAGTTGAGCTGTTAATGAGGGAGTGTGTGTGTGTGGAAGGGGGGGGGGGGTGGAGGGTTTGAATGCTGAATTAAATACTGACTGACTGACTGGAGGAGAATGCATACAATACCTCTTAGAGTTCTTAGACCTACCCGACCATTGTATTCTGCCATCGCCCCAGTGATGCTGCTACAGGCTGCGACAAGACGGCCTTTTCCTCTCAGCAGTAGCCATGTTTGCGACTTTTGAAATGTCGCAAAAAAAAAAAGCTAAATATGTTTCCATCATCTGGTTTGGAACAAATAAACGACGCTATGGCAAGCGTAGTTACATCAGTAGTTGACGTTACACATGGCTGTAATAAACAAGATGTATGGGTTCCAAACCAGAAGCAAAACTAGCCACATGGAACTGAAGGCCATTGATCTTGGCCATTGAGTGAAAATGGCGAGAGGTCCTCAGGAATGTGTTAAAAGTGCAAGTTGCTACCAGCCTTGTCTCTGTACGTTTTGGCAATATCTGGCAACGCAGAAAGCAGAAACAGCTGATCAGACGTGAGTTACAAGTTCACTACGTCAGAAAACCTTTTAATGCGAAATTGAGAAATTTTTTAAAAAACTTTGCCGTTTCTATTAACGTTTTCTAATGCCATATTTCAAAATGTGCATTAAAAAAACGTTGGAAACACAGCTAGAGATTCAAGAGTCCAGGTGTCAGGGTTTTGGATTTTCTTGTCTTATTTTAGGGTTCTGGTTCCATGTCTTGTGTTTCCTCTGTTCAGCCTTGTTTATTTGCATTTTCAGCATTATTTCACTTATTACCATTTCTGTTCCATTCCCCGTGTTCTTATCTTAGTTGTTAGTCCTGTGTCTTAGTTCTTAGATCTATTTCCCAGTTTGTTGTTTCCCGTTTAGATTTTACGTGCGCTCAGCCATCCTGGTCCATTGTCATTTATTCTGGTTTAGTCTGCTTGTCAGTCTTTTTAGTCTGTTTTCTTTGTCTGAGGACTGTAGCTTCACTCAAAACTGAAGTTTTGATGATACAGTTCTGTACCCTGGGATTTATCTTTTATCTCTGTGTTTGGGTTTTTGGATCACTTAGCCTTGATTTGGACTGACTTACTGGCTGATTACTTTCTGTTCTACCTGGACTCTGCTACACTTGTTGTGAGTACGCTTTTGTTTTAATAAATTATCAGAACACCTGCCAGCTCTGTGTCTTGCATTTGGGCCCTATTCCTGTCTACACTTGGTGTAAACCCTAACACCAGGTCCATCATTTTGTTTTTAGAAATTGATACAGGTTTATAGTCTATAATTTTAAAAATAACAATAATTTGCCAGTAGCAACATAGAAGGTTCATCTACACATGAGAAATGAAAATGAGTGCATTCTCTCATTTTAGCCACACACCTCTCATACAAACACATTAAAGATTTAGCAACTGTTGTTGTGATTGTGGAGCACACACTGTACTGTGTACATACAGCATAAGGCTTAGCTGTCGATTTTAGCGCCTCTGTTTACGGCTGGTGATGATAGTTTGGAATTAAAGCGGAAAGCTTTTCCCCTTGCTGCTGTAACAAATGATCTTTCCCTCCTGGATCAATTATCTCTTATCTTAGAGAGCTAACCACTCTCATTATTTAGAGGAGCTCTACGTTCTTGTTGCTAAAATAACACCAGGTTGGCAAAGGTTGGTTCAATAAAACTAAAAATGGGAAACCACAAATATGACGATGGTATTTATACAAATCCAGATTCAGGACCTTCCTACCAAGGAAAGTTCTGGCGAGGTTTTCAGCAGTAAACTGCCTCAGAGACGGGTTGACCCTGATTCATTTACCAGTGAGTGTACGGTCATATTGATTTTTCAGGCTCTGTAAATCCTGGTGTAATTTTTCTCTAGAGTCACAAATTAATTACAATATCCAATGCCAATACTTCAAGCATTAGCATACAGGATAATTCTGTGGTTATGGGTGCTCTCCTGATACTAGCTAGTTAGCCTAAGTAAAATAGGGATTGATTTTTATTCTGACCCTTCCCAATCTCTTAAAAAATAGCCACTGTACTGTTGTTGTTGCATATATTTATGTGTTTATTGTGTTAATACTGCTATTATGATTATCTGCTAGGAAACAACATTGGCTTGTGGCTAGATTGATTGAGGGATTCTGTGTATGGGTACCTTTCCAGAACTCCCTGCAGAGCCACACAACACGTCACAAAGCTTATTTTGTGGCTCCAGTCATGGCGACGGAAGGTGTCAAATATACAGCCTTTGAAATAAATAGGCTGTCGACTGAACAGTTGGAATGTCAAACAGTTGCCTTTGGTTTGTGTCATTTCACACTTGAAACAATCTCCATAAATTGCAACTGAGTGAAATGCCAGAAATACAGCTTCTCATGCCCATGATGACCCCAGTAACCTACAAATCTCTGATGGTCTAAATTGTATTTTATAACACATAATGTCTGAATTTAACATTTAAAAAAGTTATTTTGATTGCACAAAGCAACACTTCCTTAAAATATCCTTAATGAATGCCTGAAAACACAACAAGCATCTAAATCTTTAAATCTAAATCAAGGTCTTTGGTATAGTAGATAGGGAAACCTTAACGTGTCCAGTAATAGGAAAAGACAAATACACACCAGCCACACAATAACCTTCCCCATTACCTACACATTCATTTGGAATATTCATTATCAATTTAAATTGGTTTAAAGGATGGGATATTGGTTAACATTAGTTTATGCAACACATATTAGTAGATTCTTATTCAGGTATTTATGTTTGCCCTTAATTGATTAATGTGGACTGATTAGTGGGACCCCCCCCCCTTTCATTTGTACCTTAATGGGAACTTAACTTCTGCCATTGGTGCGTATGGATGAGCTTTGTATCATCATGAGTACTTTGGATAGGAAGCACGGTATCGCTCTTGATGAGCGTTGGCACCTTGCATGTCAACCTCTGCCATAAGTGTAAGAATGTGTTTGTGAATGGGTGAATTTGACAAGAACTTTGGGGGGTCGGCTGTTATTGTAAGTCAATATCTATAGTCAGTTGAAGTAACACAATGGTGACTGAGCTAAGGTCCCATGAATTCCCTTGCATTTGCAGTATTTTGAACTGAGTCCTGGTTGCAGCATTCCTTTAAAAAATACTGTATTAAGGTATTGCTAATGCAAACCGGACATTTCCTGCTGCATCTTCACTTTAAAAGCATTTAACTGGCAATAAACAAGTTGAATTTTCACTCAGATTAGCACTGATCACAATTGTTCAAATTAACACCATCCATTTGGCGAAATACAATCTCAGAACGGATCACAGATTGGCTATTGTCAGATGATGACTTAGCTTTTTATCAGTCTCGGTACCCTAGAGATTATCTTGTTATTATTAATTTTACTGCAGTCAAATTGTCATTAAACGATGGCTGATGGGATACAAGATTGCTAATCCGTGATTGGCTCATGGAAGAGAAAGTCTTGGTCTGGATAGCCATTATCTGGAATCTGCAGGCTAAAAGGGCTTAAAGCGCCAAAACATTGGTCATTGCCCTCAGAGGCTAATCAGCATGATTGTCAATGAGTTCTGACATTGTAAGGTAACTAACTCCTTTCTCTACTGTGTGCTGCCTCAAAGAATAACGGAAAAAAAGGCCAATTATTGCCTGACTTCTTTTTTAAAATTGCTGTCCCTACAATCATGGGACCAGTACTTTTAAACCACACTTGCTGTTAGGCTTTACATCAGTAACCACAAGTGTTGCCAAATCAACCGGGACTGTCTTAAATCTTAAGGATTACAACTTCAATGGGAAAATGTATGGAATATTAATGTAAAAAAAAGGGATTCAATGTCATAGTGTCAACAGTCATTTGAACCTCTTTCCTGCAGAAGAGCAATCCACCTGGCAACCAATTTGTCTAAGGCATGACCTGGTTCGCTGACAGGCTTTCTAGTATTTCTGTAGCTTTCTAGTAACAGCATGTCACTTTTTATCTTACAATATAAATGCATGATTTTTTACCAATCCAGCAGACTAATTAATTTATTCATCACCTCTAGGGTGACCTGTCATTCTCTCTCCGGGGGAAAGCAGAGCGTGAACTGACATTAAGGTTGTGTTTCCTACACAGGCAGGACGATGCTAGTTATCCTTTCACACGCTGACAGGAGAGGGAAAAAAACATGCCTCTGAGGTTTCACCCCTCACAAACTCCTAAGTCTCGGGAGGACAGCTGGTCTGATAGCTGACTACAGGCACAGTGGCACCCACTTTTTATTGGTGCACAATTAAACGCGGAGCTGGGAATGAATTCGGGAACAGAGGCTCATCGATCTCGACAGCAGGGCTCCCTGTAACCTTGTCTGAAGTCCCCAGATGGTTTATAGTTTTCAGTTAATTTAACCTTCATAGAAGGAGGTACAGTAAACCCCCACTGAGATTTTTCTTTTTTCACACTGCCTTGAAAGCACCATCATATTCGGAATTCCAAGAGCAGTGCAACCTAATCAAGACCAGAGCCTCAAAGTTTTAGGAGTTCACTACTTTAACTGGCTAGATATGCACCAGTGGACCTCGGCCACAGGAATCCAGTTTTTGTGGCAATTTATTGAGGACAAGACCTTTCATATGTTCCACTGGCATCCCTGGTGACGGCACTATTGCCTCTGTCCCTGCATGTCACTGCTGTTCTTTAGCTACCTGCTGAAGGATTCTCTTGACTGACCATGTGGAAGACTCTGTCCACATCTACTTCCTTGACAGACATCCCTATTTTTCCACCTGTTAAGGTGACAGTACACACCCTTAGCTTTAACCAATGCCGACTTCTTCATGTATAAGTCATTTAAATGGCTCCTTGGCTCGAGAGCATGGATGGATTACTGAACGGGCCTGGACCTGAGCCTCTGTATGAAGTGACTGCTAACATTTCTTGTAGGACAGTCAATCAAACAACTACAGTTGTTCTTTGACAAACACAACACCTGCAGAGAGACGCAAAACGACCACAAAGAGATGCAAAAAGATGACATAGACATCCACAAAACCACTACAAAGCGACTCCAAACAACCACAATAACGCACAGAACGACACAACCAGCTGTTTTTGGGTCTCTTTTTCTGTGAGTATCTTGCTCCTATGTGGGAGGCGTGGGGGGCCTTTTTGTCTGTGCCTGGGGGTCCATTGTCTCATAATCCATCCATTTTTTGTCTTTTGCCTGGGCGCTGAAAAGCAAGATTTGACTCTCTTCTCACAGCCAGTAAAAAGAGAAAAATAAGCTCACGCTACATGATTACTTAATCATTTACATTCTGTAAAATGCATTCTGAATGAATAGAAAACTAGCATGGTCTGCAACCGGTCAAATCTCCCTTGTATAGCTGTGAATCAATAACTGTAATTACTTTCACTATGCTGCTTTTGGCTCTTGGCCCTGCTGTTAGAAGGAACCATTTTTGAGTTATTTCAAGCTTTTGTTTTGCACCGTGTTGGATCCGTAATGAAGTACAGGCAGGAATGTTCAGGATTATTTTGAAAAAGCCGTTCTGTTATTTTCCCTGGGAATGGTGACATCTGTACTTATGCTCACTTATGTAAATGTTAATCTAAAGTCTCAACGTTCAGAATGACTGGGTCACACTTGGAGGGCCCTTGCCCCTCAAGGTCTAGGGAAAAGAAAACATTCACATCAGGCTCTCTCCATGCTAACTTACAGCCTCTGAAATGTGGAGCTGCAGGCTACCTATCAGAACTAGAAGGGGGAACTCTCAGAAGCACTTTGTTTCTCCACAATCCTTGTATCAATGCATAAAATGTGGCAATACTTTCAGGCTTCATGTTTATGCATGACTGCGCCTTAGCTAAGATCTTTTTTGCATGGCGAGAAAAGCTTGTGGTTCAAGTGTCCGTAAATAGACTCTTGGTCGTCCTAGGTGGGAGGCCTGGTGGAAGTCGGTGAACCCACAAAGAATGTCGAGCTAAACGAAATGTCTTGCCAGTACACCTGATTCACATTAAACCCATTATCTTTGGTCATCCACTCAGCCTGGATGAATTTTTCATAGCTGTTACAGCAGGGGATAGGCTGGCAATGGATCTGCCATTTATTGTGAAATACAGGAGCTTATTGAGAATCACTGTCTTCAGTGTTAGGATTATGTGAGGTGGAGATTATGGAAATCTCTTGGATAATATCTGGAGGATTATACATTCATTTTCAGAGTAGCAGAACTTTACTGGCCGCTACAGTTATTTTTTTGTGCCCACTGGAAATTTGCAAAGTGCTCCAATGGCACTTACGAATCCAGGTTCCCTCCTGACACAATTTTTGGGACACTAAAAGTTTGGGCTGGTTAACAGCTACATAACAAACAAAATGGAACTAAATCATTTCAACCTACTATTCAGAAGACGTAACTCCTAAACACAAGATATGTCAAATAAAAATGTTATGCATCACTGTGGCTCCCAGGGCTGCTGCGTACGGCCTGATACAATATTTTACAAATGTGGACAACAATGTGCTGGATGACTGGAAGTGGAGAGAGACCAGCATATAATATGCACATCTACAAACACAACACTGAGGTCGTAACACTCAGGGGTTATTGGTGACATAACAGAGTTAAAATTAGAATCACTCATCAGGTGGACAGAAACATGATACTAATGTTGCTCATATTCCTGATATTTATGTTAACTTAATATGTCAGTGTTGTGTTTACAGCTCTCATGCTGCCTCGAAGTGGCCAAAAAGCTATTAAGAGAAGTCTAACTTTAACACATTTTTAAAGCTGCACTAATGAAGGTTTTTTTTATGTTAACAATGTATCAAAAGACTGTGTTATACAAATGGAGTCATTCGTAGGGACAAACCCACAGAGAATTATCATCAAATTCTGCAGGTCTTCTGCATAGAGAAACCTCTCCTCTCATCCACAGTCGCTGTGTTTTACACATGCAGTTGGCGCTGGGTTTATAAACCAGCTGCTGCGTTGGTTTGACTGCGCCTGAATGCTCCGCAACGAAGTTAGGGCCAATCGGAGAGATGACTTCTCGTTATTTCTCACAACATAACAGTGGGTACCGTCACTCACTTTCTCCGCAGGGAGATCGGGAACCTTGCATGCGTAGTCGCTCGTCAAAGCCACTTTTGTGAACCGACCAATCACAGCCTGGTGGAGGCGGGACATTAAAAACAGGCTCTCTATGGGCGCTACAGCAAACCTTAGAAATGGTGAACTCATTGTTCCGTATGCAATAATAATTTAATAACTGAAAAGAACCCACAAAAATGAAACTGCTGTTTTACCCAACTGGAATTAATATTAGGCTACTAATGGTAAACTATAGTAGCATACTGTTATCTAAAAAATCTAATGAATACGCAAACATTAGCATTAATCAAACCTTAACCACAGTGTTGTAGGCTAATATCAGAAAATGGTTTTATTTGTGAAACAGCTAAATCTCAACTAATAAACTCTCTAGGCAGATTATCCAAATAAAGTGTAACCTGTAAATATATTATTATACTAACATAATACTTTCTATTTAATTATTTATACAATTTATAATATATTAATATGTTAATGTATACTTTACTCCTCCAGGTTGTGGATATGTTTTCTTTATCAAATGGTCTGAAATAACAAGAAAATGCATAAATTCCTGTCATAAGGTGACTCATTGGCAAGGCAAAGCTTGATCAAGTATTGCTTGACTAAGCCATACTCTACTTCAAGATGTTGTTATCCATAAACTTTAAACTTAAGGATATAAAGCATTTACAGATTATGTGCCTGAACTCTATCTCTCTCAAAAGGACACAAAAAGAAAAAATAGGTTATGACCCTAATCCACAATGAGAAGGCTTGAGAAGTCAGAGTGAGACAATCATTTTTGCGCAGACGTCAGTGCCTTTAAAAAGGAATGCTGCTCTGTGGAGAGGAGGATGACCTTGAGCAGAAGAACTGAAGCGTTCTTCTGTGTGTGCAGACCTGTCCTAAACACGCTGACTGCTGAATACTTCCTGATACCGCTTAAAAGCAAAGATCGGAAAAAGGGGAGTCACTGACCAAGTCCTAGACAAGGTCATGCTGAAGTTTAACACCACGGTTTACCTCTGTGGTGTACATGTTGCTGTATGTATATTCACATATATAATTTAAGAGAATGGGCCATTGTCACTGTTGGGAATTATTAATTAATTATCACTACTATTATTTCATCCATCCATCATAAAACACTTATCCTGCATACAGGGTCGCGGGGGGGCTGGAGCCAATCCCAGCTGACATCGGGCGAAAAGCAGGGTACCCCCTGGACAGGTCGCCAGTTACTATTATTTAATACTTAATATAGTTTTACTTGTGTTACATTCCTCTCGGGGCAGCACTCTGAAATTACTTTATTTATTAAGTCTCATAAACTATACTGAACTATCAATTTGAATAATTAAATGAATAACTGTAACTAAAATTACAACCAATAGCTAGTAGATTGAAGGACTTGGAGATCTACATAGAAGAGGTTGCCAATCTCACTCTTATGCCACATTAAAGAAACCAGCGTGTATATCCACAAGCATTTATTTCAACACACAAGATGAAACCTAAATAAAATGCACTAAAGACAAAGATGTGTGTGTGTGCGTGTGTGTGTGTGTGTGACAAGGAGAGACCGTGTGTGTGGTGGGTGAGTGGGCATGTCAAGTGCGCCCGAAAGAATGTGTATCTGTTCAGGCTCTGCAGTCATATCTTTACCTTCCCCATCCCTCTTCTTCCTATCTTCCTCAGTTCTTTCATTTCCACTCTACCTGGCTTGAAAAGATCTTTGTGGTTACATTATGGATTCACCTGATACTTGCAAGCTTCTAGATGAGTTTTCCACTTCTTAAAAACTAGCATGGGCAAGCAGTTAGTAGAAGAAGTTATTTGAAGCTGCTATAACTAGCAGCCCCCTGTGCTGGCCAAAACAAGGACAACGTGATTGAGAAGTCAGCCGAAAACCCCCAGAAACATAAGTTAACCTTTAAACAATTTGTATCATGTGTGTTTCTCAGTTTCTCATCAGGTTTGTGAGAACCTTGAGTCCAGGACTGTTTGCCGGTTCACTCATTAGACAGGAGGACAATACTGACTACCCAGTCCAGTGCTCAGTCTGATCTTGGCAGGCTTTACAGTTTTGCCCTTTAGGCATGTGCAGCTAGAGAAGGTGTCATCACATTTCCAAAACTTGTTGGATAAGGACATGAGCCCACAGAAAAAGGCCAAAAACTCCTGCTTAACCCTTTCACGGGTGGCAGGTGTCAAAGGGAATGTAATGAAATCATTGGCATGCCGGACTAGACTTGTTGTAACTGCATGTATGGCCGAACCTAATGTGACATGCCTCCAATAGAACTCAGGGGATGCTGGACTGACCCACTTGCAAAGAAATGCAGCGCAGCAGTGACTTTCACAGCAACACGCACAGCTGGCATTAGTCTCCAATTCATCTGACAGGAGATTACAGATGTCTGCCACCGCTTGACAAGATAAACAAAGTTTACAGGGAAACTTGTCTTCGCTGAGGGACAGGTCCTTGGCCGGTTGACCCTCTGCCTCAGCTGTCTCCCAATTCTTTGTCCCATCAACAACTCCATTTGACCACATATGAGCAAATGCACGTATTTATCTGAGGAGCAGTACTGAGTGATGCCTCATACCTCATATATTCAGCAAAAAATGTCACGATATGGTCTAAAAGACAGCTTCTGTTTGATACTGAAGGCTAAGCTTTTATCTCGTAGTATGACACTATGACAACTGTATGCTTGCTTACAGTACATTAGTAACTGGTGTGGTTTGAATCTCCTTTGGTATTCAGCAATTTTTTCATCAAATAAAACTATGGATGTATTTAAAGCCTGTAAACTGGAGTCTCCATGAATAATCTTAGCAATTAAAGCCCCCATGTGTAGAATTATTATGTGATTATTAGTGTTGCTTAGTGATACAGGGACACTATATGTCATCAGAGTGGTGGCCTGAGGAAAAAAGCAGTTGCAGTGCAGTTGGCTGTGTGATGTCTGCATCAGAGCGGGTGAGTTGGCTTATCAAACCTAAAGTAAAATACATTTTAATCGTCGGCCATGTTTTCCGCAATGTGGGGAGACGGTTCTCTGTAGTTGGTGATTTCCTGCAGGCCTGTCCACACTGACGCAGGGTTGCTGGCTGAATTCCTTCTTTTTCATTTTTTTTAGTTTTGATCTTTGTCAGCGAGTTTCTGGCCTCGATGTACAGGATTCTTGGTGCGTTCCATTAAACTCGGAAGTCAGAGCTGAGAATGAGGTCACACCCGAGTTGAGCGAGGAGTTTTTTGCAATTTGCAACCCTCACCACTAGATGTCACTGACACTTACACACTTAACCTTTAAAATCTGCTCTAAATAGATTTGCTACATTAGTTATATCAGCTTTATGGCCATAATACATCAAATGTGTCATTTTTAACTTGTTGTGGAGTTCAGTCCCCGAGAGTCCACCTCAACCCCCCAAAACAAAAAAACAGATTAATCTCACTTTCTCTAAAAATGTACCGCACTATTTTGATACTTGTATTCCACTAGATCTATTTCACAGCTACTTCAAAATATGTAGTTATACTTTGCAGACCAAGATTACTACTTTAATTTAACTAAAGAACTTAGTTTAGTTTAATTTACTTGTAGATTGTTTTCATCTCCTTCAGCAACACCATCTTGAAATCGTTCTTGGTAGCAATGTAATGCATCATTCTGTTTAGGTAATCCAGCATCCATCTCGAGTTGGATCCTCACGAAAACTGGGGGCTGTTCACAAGTTTAACGGCGCCCCGATCCTCTGGGCAGCTGAGCTTACAACTTAGTGGACACAGAGAGCTCAGGGCGTTAGAGGTTATCCTTCTCTCAGTAAAGGAAAGAAGCTGCATGATTCTCTGTGTAACGATCTCCTTCAGGATACAAAAATGTGTTTGATAAACACAAAACAATGGAGAAAAATAAAAGAGAGAACAAAAGAAAACAGTCTGTTCTCATCCAGTGAGTTTGAGACCTTCACCTAGGGAAATAAAGTTCTGCACTGAAAATGGGTTACCTCCAGTAGCAGCTTGCGCTGGCAGTGGTAAGCAGAGAGAGGCTCGTGTGTTCTCCTTTTTATGGCTTTAGTGACGTCATGGCCGCTCCGCCGGGGCTCGGCCAGTAGAAATCCAGTATTTGTATTCAACTTTTGTTACACTCAGGTGTTAGTTAACGGTCCACAGGGATGTTGCCACTGTTTCTTTATTCAGGCCTTTTGTCTTACAAGCAGGCTGCTTTGTTAAGGCTTTTGGCCTTACATGTAGGCCGCTTCTTTGTTTCCAATAATGTGAGGTCCTTTGTGATATATTATCCACATTCCAGAGAACTGAAACTTTCTGGAGACTACCAAGTAGATAATCCATCACAGTAATTATATATTTTTATTTTACATATACCTATACAGCATTCTGCTGATAAGAGGCTCTGAAATCTATGAATCATGGCGATTTGGCTGTTGAACAGATTTCTACTCACAAGCTCTTGCGGGAGAATCAGCTACTGCAACAGCTGTTTGGTGAATTAAAAGACAGGGCGTAGCTATGACACAACACCACCACTACCACTAACGCCTCCTCCTTCTTAAGTGACCTAAGTTGGCTACTGTAACAAGCGTTCTGCACACTTAAATTATAACAATGGTCCTTTTTAGGGGGATTACCCATTGTTCCAACGGCCCATTATCGAAAGTGTGGTTGATGTTGATTAAATGGTTTAGTTTTGTTTAGGCACCAAAACTAAAAACTGCAGGGAGACGTGTATTTTCAGAGCAATGTGCCTTTACAGCAATGGCTGGATGTCTGTGAAGGTTCTCAGTCATCCAGGTCACAGTTATCCAATGAAGGTTGAGGTCAAGGGCAATTGGACTTGGTTGAAGATACTAGAAGACATTTTGTCTCTCAACCAAGAGACTTCTTCAGTTCTGACGACAACTGACTGTCGGTAGCGCAGCCAAGAGCACTAATGAACCAGTGATCCTAGATAATGATCCCACAGAGGTGAAGTAGCTGAGTCTTCCTACGAGTCAGTCAGAGCTGAAGAAGCCCCTTGGACAGCAATGGCCTTTTGTTTTTTGGGTTTACCGGGTGTTGGAAAAACAGGCTTTTGGTCCTACAGGACATTTTTCAGACTGGTAAGGTTTTGGAAAAATGGGTTGCCAGAACAATGTCATGGCACCTAGCTAGGTTAAATGTTTACACTAGTTGTTCTCAAACTTTTTGTGTCATGCCCNCCCCCAGACCACTTTTGTTTGTTGTTATTTGTTACTACATGAATCACATTCATCCATGTTTAGGTCCGCTCAACATCCACAACCCTGCTGAAGCTACTTAGCATCAACAAATTAGAAACTAATCACCATGTAGAGCATTTTTCTTGGACAAGGTTTAAATTAAGGAGAGCAACGTACCAAAATGAATCTACTATAACTGGGATTAATATAATAGCAGTGGTAAGCTATATCGTATACTACTATCTAATGGATACACTAATATTAGCCCTAATCAATTGAATCTCAACTAATAAGCTATTGAAATGTTACAAATATGCTTAACCTGGGAACAGGTGTTTTTTAAAGGTTTTTCCTTAAAAAACGCCTAAAATTACATACCCAAAATGAATCAGGAATAACTCCTCAACCATTTGGCCTAAATGCATAATTCTGGTCTCCTTTGAAATGTCAGAAGCTAAGGAATATATCTATTTAAATAAATCTATTGTGTATTAATATATTTATTTTACTTTTACTGACTACATGGACATGCAATTAGTTAAGTTTTTACAAGTACGCTAGCTGACGGACGTATGCACTTGTTTTTAATTTAAATGGTTGTGTTTTATTTGTGTTATACAGGACTCCCTTGTAAAAGAGACTGTGTCTCAATGGGACGTTTCCTGTTTAAATAAAGGTTTATATATACCCGTTAGGCTCCGTGGAAATAACATGAAGACCTACATCTAAATTGGGATGGCTAGCGTTTGCTAAATCAAAACAACTCAACCGTTTCAGGCTAATTAAGGGTCCCAAGCTTAACACATCAACATATAAGCCAATTAAGGTTATCACAATGCTACTGTAAGAGATTCTGAGGCAGTCAAAAAGTCCTCCACCTCCCAGAGACAGGCCTCTTAAGTTTTTGCTCCACTCATGTGCAATGCAAATACAAAGCACAGAAGCAAGGATCTTTTTTATATGCTCCATTTTACTCATTTCATTCCCTGTGACTCTGTCCTGGCAGACTCAGACCCCTGTATTTTAACAAATATGTATACATTTTACAAAATACCGCAAATATATGAATGTTACTATGGTCTTTTATTTGCTTTTAAACTAATTACGTCTGGCCATAACTTCCACAGAGAGTATTTTTACTCCATCAAACATTACAGGAAGAGGTCAATTAAACCACAGACCCCACAGACTACAGAGACTTGGGGGGGAAATGTCCTTCACATGGATTTGATGAATAGTTTCTTCCAACACTTCTTATTTCACACTGAAGGTCAATTATTTTCTATGATATCACAGGCATAAATTAAAGCCTTGTTCATTTTGTTGAACACAGACACACACACACAAGAGGGATAGCACCCCACCTTTGGATATTACCACTTGATTTAAAACAGGTTGGTCCAAATCCACTGTGCAAAGACAATGTTGTTATATACAATAAATGTGTTAGGAGAAAATCACTTTCTGCATAGACCTTTGGTGTTTTATCCCAGACCGCCTCCCTTAACACCTTCAGATATCAATAGCAGGCTAAGTCAATGTCCGTTAGGTTTGTACAAGGTGAAAAATGACCAGATAGTGTTTATTGTGCCGATAATTAGCATGGTCATTAGCAATGATACACAGCTCTTGGTGCATACAAACCTGTGAGTGTTACTGGCTGGTCAGGCAGTCCAACGCCTGAAGCCAAGCAGCTGTAATGAAAAAAAGAGGAAAGGGGAACAGAAATCAATCCTATATTACCTCAATTAAACTTGCATAACTTGCTCTCCTGCCCATGGTGCATACCTTTCAGTGCAGTACACTGGGCCCAAGGTCTTTTTTTTTTTAATCGGCGAGGCCTGAGATGTTATGTTAATATGTTAAATTTAGCATTTAGACCCCTATCAACAAAGCAAACTGGGACTGATCAAAGTCGATTATGAGGTTAAGGTTAGAAGGTAGATTTATATAATTTATTTATCATTTGACAACACAGGGTTGTATAATGTAAGTTATAGATCCCTTCATGCTTCTCCAAAAAACAGACAAAATTATACACATTATATGTTTGACTAAATAACGCATAGAAATAAAACCTTTTTTACATAGTGTGGTGCTGAGGGAAAGCTGGGGGGAAGTTGCTTCTTTGTCTCGTCGTACGACAGCAGATACTCCTATATCACTTCCAGAAGGCAGCAGGGTGGCTGGGTGGGTACTGTCCTTTAGTGTCCTTTGATCTCTGCAGGCACCTCACCGATATCACTGATGGCTGGTAGATCAAATCCACGCTTTGATTTGGTAATTATCTTTACTTTATATTTCATAAACCAGGACAGACTGAATATAAAATAATATATTAGTCAGTCTGCAATACGCCGTTACAGTACTAAACAAGTTGTTAAGGTTAGGGAACGATTGTAGTCATGTTTTTGTTTTGTTTTAACATTTGTTGTTCACCTGACATCCTCCTTTGCTCATCATAATCATAGTCATAATTGCATAATTGCTGGCCTCATTGTATGGCTAGATACTATGTCAGAATAAAGCAGGTCAGTGAGAAAATATGTTTTGGCCAAGCGGGCGAATTCTATTGAAAATCCAGCAGGGGGCGACTCTTCTGGTTGCAAAAAAAGTCCGGCTCCATTAGAAATAATGTGAAAATGACCCTACTTCTCAGCTGAATAATTACCCCAGTAAACACTTTCCTGAT
>JAPMOB010249641.1:0-11598 GCA_029875015.1 Lepomis gibbosus
ATTCTCAAACTGACCTGGTTTTGTTTTCTACATTGAGTTCAGCAGGTTTCAGGACAGCAGAGATGATTCAGGATGTGACATTTCTAACTAAGTAAATGCACAGGTAGCTAGTAAGCGTAACCGCATGTCGCATCTCCTCCGGTGCTCATTGGTCAGCTGCAGGGTTGAACCACCAATCCAATGTTTTTGCTACCTAAAAGGCTGGAGTCGTACGTCTCCCCACCGCTTGTCAACTTTTAACATGTTAATTATTATTTCTTGTTCATTTAGGGAAGTCTACCACCCCCTCTCCTCCTGATTCCTTCTCTTCCTCACCCACGTGGCTTCCTAGTTCCTCCTCCCCTCTCATCATGTTGTGGTCATCTGCTCTATGTTTATGTGTTCTGGTTCTACTGGTTCTACTGGTTCTACTGCTGAGACGATGCCTCCATATGAAACCTAAAGGTCAGTCACAGACTCCATGAGCTGCAGCTCACATTTAAAGTCACATTTCACTGTTGACACATTTCTATTAACACTTCTGGACGTACAAATAATAACAAGTTACAAACTGTCTCTTTAAGTCAGACGTCCATCAGGATTCTCATAAATCACATTGCTGTTGTTAATAAAACAATCTCACCACAGGGTCCATTTAGTGAGCTGTGGAGCTTTTGATCGAATCACATGATCTTTGATTTAAATTTCTGCTCCTTTTGGTTCATTCAGCTGCTGAAGAGGAAGAAGCTGGGGATGATGACATCACAAATGGCATCACATACTGTGATGTCAAAATATCAAGTCACCTCCAGCAGCCAATCAGACGCAGCAGAGGTAACAATGTTTTATTGACTGTGTTTTTCAGGGACAGTGACTGTGTGTTCTTGTTCTTATATCTTTGTGAGGACCAAGTTCAGTTTTAGACCTTCAGAGGACATTATGTAAATTTAAATTTTTATAAATAAGATTTATTTATTCGTCTGTTTATTTTATGAAGCAGTTTTGATCAAAATAAGTCAATGATAAATCAATGTATTCCATAATGTCTGGTCTGTTGTGGCTGATGTGTTGCATGCGAGCAGGGCCGCCCATAAGGGGGGGAAAGCATTCTGGGGCCCAGCTGCGAGGGGGGCTCATGCAGTCCAGCACGTTCATTGTAAATATAAGCAAAGATTACCAAATTTAATTGTGAACCAAATAAACTCTCCATTACTTATTAAAATTAGATTTTTTTTAAATGATACAGCCTGTTTCAAAATGAAACCCCCTCTCCTGAAAATGGAATGAGCAATGTTTGTTGTACACAACATGAAAACATCAAAAATGCACCGCATGTGCTGTTTTAGAGAGAGAGCGCAGCACGTGTTGACATGAGTAAAGCAAATTTGCGGAGGGCCCATTTACTGGAACTTTTCCGGGGCCCAGTCATTTCTGCTTTCAGGCCTGATGTGAGTCTATTTTGTTCCCTGCGATGAATCTGTTAACAGATGCTAACATCTCTGTGGCAGTCCAGTTTCCTGTTTCTGATAATGTGACTCTGCACATCACATCACTGCAGGATTTATAATGAAAATAAAGAAACGATACACCCGAATTATCAATGTTCAGGTTCGTCTCATTCTGTTAAGTGTTATATTGAAACACTCTTATTGATCAGTTTATTTAATGTAAAAATGTAAAATTACCTTTTCTGTAGAAACTTGAATTTACAGGCACAGATAATATGGGGGTGAACAAACTTCATATTATTGGCTGTTAACCTGACACTGTCTTCCTGCATGTGTCAGCTGCAGCTGTGTTACTTAGACTATGTTATATTTGTCTAATGTTGCAGTTTATCCTTCGTTTATAAAATATGCCACTCTGCCGGCATGTCTGTGATTGGTCATCTCCTGCTAACACGACCTCTTTTATGTGAAAGAGGGCAGTTTGGTCATTCAATGCTGTTGAGTTTTATTCTAAAATCTATTTCTAGATCTTACATTTTACATTACATATTGGACATTAACATGCACCTTTAGCAACTGTCACATCCCTTTATTTTGATACATTTTTCCACAAAAGACACTCATTTTATTTTTCTATACTTGCATGCACACTGTTGTGTGGTTGGTTTATGTTAATGACAATGTGTGTTTAATGTTGTAGGTGAGTCAGTTTCGACCCCTTTTGGTGAAGTTAACAACTAAACTAAACTAATAAAAACATTTCAGCTGAATATGGATCTGTATATGTTTCAATGCAGGACTGTTAATTTAAAAAAAGAAGAAAAATTATAAAAGAAAGAATATAAATGAATTAGAAATGTGGATTTACATATCTTTGTTCATTCTGCTCCAATACAATATATCGACATCTAGGGACAGGTTTAATGTTAGGTCTTACTCACACCCTGACTCGTCACATATGGACGCATGGTCAAGACCCGTTGGCATCAGTTTGTGAAACACTGGGCATCCCGATACCGTCATAGTTCAACGCAGTGGCCCTGTAGCATCACTTTTTGACAGTATAGGTAGTTATATGATATTTAACAGAAAAGACTGAGTAAGGAGATGGTTGGGGTGGATGGGGGGCCACAAACCAGACTTTGAACCAGGAGATTAGTGTTTGTGCAACATGTTCTCACTCCCAACTCGTCACATGTTGACGCTTATTCAAGGCCCTTTGCCGTCGCCTTTTCATGGCGTCTGTAGCCCTTTTCCATCACTTATTGACGTTTAGGGCTCCGCGGTAGAGGTGGTAACAACATACATACAACTTCCAGGCAAGTTAGCAAAAATAAATATGCAACATCCGGTTAGACTTTCAAAATAAAACGATAGTGTTTCAAAACAATGCCATTTTGAAATGGTACGTTATTACAGTCGTGAAATGTTGCAGTTGGGATAACTTTAGGCACAGAAAGTACTTGGTAGGGTTTAGGCAACAAAACTAATTGGTTAAGGTTAGATCATAGTTTGTGTTACAATAAATACGTATGTCACTTAACATGTAAGTTAACTACCATCACTTACGTCAATTTAACTTGCTTGAATAAAAGTATTCAGTGTTGACTTTTTGTTTCACATGGGACACAATCCTCAGTCCCCTGGTTTAAAGTCCGGTTTCTGTTGTAATCAAACATTATATATCTGTTTATTTGGATTTAAATAATTAATAAATTAAGTGTTTAAGTGATTTCAAATAAAAGAGAAAATGGACTTAACAGACCAAATATACTTGGTGGTGCGCTGCATTTCTTTTTCCACTCTGAATATCAAACCACAGCAGCAACTTCCTCCTGTTGTTCACAGTAAACTGGGGGTCTGACGCTGGTGGTTTCTCACTATAGTGTGCTCTGTGTCAGCTGATGATGTGTCCATCTATTTTTTCCCTTGTAATTAAATGCATGAGCTGGTTTCACAGAAGTGAGCAGCTTTGTGGTCGTCTCGTTTTGCTGCTGTTTTTAAACTCTGTAATACAACTTATAATTCTACATGAAAAATAATAATAATTGTTTCTCCAGTATTATTACATGTGTTGCACTAGTAGTAGTAGTGCAGATATATTAACAGTACCAGTAACAGCTGTAGTAACAGCAGTAATGTAATTTTTATTTTTCCAGAGAGCGATCCGGCCGCAGTCTACTCAGCAGTGAGAGGAACAGGAGACGTCAGTTATTGCCAAATAGTCATCTGACCACACAGGACTAGAGGTACAGCTGATCCTTATTTATTAACTTGAAATCTGTAAATCTTTATGCTAGGCAAAGCTAACACAACCTGACAGAGAAATATTTTTCCCAAAACGTTTCCTTTAAAGAGATGTGGATAACAGGAAGGTCATTTAGAGGGTCGTTAACACATCTACTGAATCTGATATTTCAAGCCTGGCCTCCACAGAAAAACAGCCATTTGGGTCATTTGAGCGATCCAAAATTACGACTCGTGTTTATGTTTCTTGTGGCAACGACCTCTAGTGGCTGGAAAATGCAACCAAATATTATAAATTGCCAGAAAGCTGCCTTTCGGTGTTGGTGGGTTTGGTGGACGGTTAAATTTCACCCAATTTCCACCCAGGAGACCGGCGTTCGTTTCCCGTGTGAAAAAAGATTGATTTTTAAAAATGAAGTTAGGTAGTAGCATTAGCTTCATTAGCATTAGCTGAGAAATGAACAGTAGGGCTTTGTGTGTCTGTGGCCTCCACATGTTTTTGTCATGTGACGTAGGTCATGTGATTTCCAAAATGTAGGTCAGGTCAGGAGTTTGAAAAGGCTGTTTTGGGAGGCGTGGACAAACATGACAGGTATAGGACGATACACTCTCGTATTTGAAGGGTGATTAAAGCGACCTATAGTGTCGTTTAGGTTGGAGAACTATGATGAACATTTACATTTAGTCATTTAGCTGAAGCCACGTACCAAAGCAACTTACAGTTGCCAATTATGTCAGAGGTTGCAGCAACTAGGGGTTAAGTGTCTTGCTCAGGAACACAATGGTGGATGGGTCACAGTGGGGGATTGAACCGGTTCTCTCACACCAAAGGCATGTGTCTTATCCATTGCGCCACCACCTCTCCTTGAACACACAGACCTGAAAATTTTTTGACAACCTGACAATATTTTTCAGCTTGTGATACTTCCTGTGTACATAGCTTATTGCTCCTGATTGGATGGTGCTACAGACGATTCCAAGCAACAGATTCAGATAACTGGACTCAAGTCTTTACTACAGACAGTTCTTAAGTTTTACTGGTGCGACCTGATTCAGTGAATCTCTAGTTTGAAACTCTTGTTAGTTCCTGAGAACTCGGTGAAGCAGAGTTGTTGTCTGCTGATGGAGTTTCTTTGTCTCCATCAGTTTCTCAGGTTGTTTGAACTGTTTGTGTTTGTGTGTTCAGAGTTTCCAGCAGAGTCAGAGGTCGTCTTCACTGAGGTAGACCTTCACACCTTCACACCAGTCCGACCACTGAGGTCCAGCTGGCCTGGAACTGGTCCCCAGAGCCCCTCACACCTCAGCACATCAATTTATTATATTTCACTGTTAAAGATAAATTAGACTCAGGCAGCTACAAAGAGACAAACAGCTCACATTTAGTAAATGTTTTTAACATGTGTAGATGTGTTTTTGGTATAACAGTATGTAAGGATTAAATAAATAGTTTTCCCTTCAGTGAGTTGCACAACACTGACATGATACTTGTTTCCTATATTTCTCCTGAACAAAATCTAATGGTAAATGACATTTTTTTTGTGGTTAATGCAATAACTAACTTCATTGTTGTTTATAATTTATTATTGTTCTTTTCTCCTTGTTGCAACTTGTCTCTCTACAGTATGAATAAACTTTGGTCTCGTTGTTGTTTTTCTCCTGTGGTTCTGTTGGTTTCACAATGCTATCGTAGGGGAAAATCTGACTTCTTCTGGTTTGGCTGTGGCTTACCGATATACACCTCTCATCAGATAATACAAAACTAAAAAGAAACAAAACCACAACCTCAAACTCTGAGCAGCATCATGCAGCTTCAGTACGGTACAAGATAAGAGCTTTTGATTCTTTAGTCGGTAAACTATCAAGATTTAGTCTGTAAAGTTTCTTCTATTCGAGTTGAGAAATTGTTCATTCATCACACATCATATAAATCAGCAGGTCCTAGTTTTCATGAGACTCAGAGATATTATATGTCAGTCAGGTTCCCACAAAAACACTGATGGAGGACAAAATCCACAGCCCTCTTGTTTGGAAATCTAGTTTAAAGTTGATGTGAAGATTTATTTTAATCATCTGACGGAGGCTGACTTAAAATTTTTTAGAGGAGCTAATTATAGTATCATCTCCGGGAGAGAAATTGATACACAGCACTATGACACCAATCAAATTTAATCTTACACCTCTCAGACTGTGACAACTGTTATTATTTCACTTTCACTTCCCTGTCTAGCCTGTGTTCACTCAGACTGGTCTGCCACCTAGTGGTGTTCTGTCTAAACTGCATCTTAACTGTTGTCATGGTGTCTTTATATTGACCCAGGCCCACAGGTAACACTCATAATAAATCAACCAATCCCCAACTACTTGCATAATGTAAAACTATATTAGCTTGATCATTTCACTCTTGAAATTTTATGTCTTAAAATTATTTTTCTTTATTCCAATCATGAACTAATGACAGCTTGATAAATCAACTCTATATAACATATATAGAGTAACGTTTCTAATCGAATCGGGTCAAAAGAAACCAGCAGACTTTACAACCTGAAACTTCCAGAGATGCAGTGTAGGTGGATGTTCAGATGGTTTTGTTACAGAGTCAGACTCTTAGCGCCACCTGGTGCTCATGGAGCTGGCTCCATTGTTTTGCTCTCTGGATGCTGCAGGGTACAGTACTATGACACACATCAAATTTAATCTTACACCAATAAGTGAAAAGTTTAACTTATGTCAAAATTTTAAAATAAATATTTTTTTATTGATCAAGAGTATCAAGTTTCAGTTACTAAGATAAATGAAGCTGCTGCTGTTTGTCACTTTTCTAACGTGTTATTCAGAGACACATGTTCACCTGTTGTGTGACATCCTCAGATCACCTGATTGGACCAAACCGTGTAGTTTACCTTGTTTTTCTCTTCTAGTTCAGGGTTACAAACACGAGCAACAAGAACTTAACATATATCAGCTGCTACAGTCGACAGCAGTGACACTTGTAGGCTTCATCGTACTATGATTTGCACTTAGTGACTAACTGCTGCTGATTTTATGACAATCTAAACACTAGTTGTTGACATATTTCAGTCCTCTCTCTCTCTCTTTTGAATGTCAGCAGGCAACAAACTTTAAGGGTTTAGTAAATTTAATGCTGCCTAGAGGAAACCTGACCACACGACTCTGCTTCTTTAAGTTCAGCCTTCATTGTCCTGCAGGTCAAAAACAGCAAACAGGCAACAGTCAGTACAATGTACTCAAAGTGGTGGAGTTTTATACTACTGAGCTTCTTTCCAGTATCTCACAAAAAAACACCCCTCACATTTATGTAAATATTTGATTGAATCTTTTCATGTGACAACAATAAAGAAATGACACTTTGCTACAGTATAAAGTAGTGAATGTACAGCTTGTATAACAGTGTACATTTGATGTGCCCTCAAAGAAAAAGCCACGATCAAAAACACATTAGGCTCTCCAGTCAGTGCCAGTGACCAGTGACACAGGCTCAGATGTGGACAGATGTGTTGCACAGTGGCTGCCCACTGCTCCATTGAGTGATGGGTTAAATGCAGAGAATGAATTTCGCTACTTGTATGTGTATGTGACGATAAAGTACGCCTACCTTACCTTTATTATCATTGTTACATCATGGACACTATTTTAACTGAGTGAAGACAGGAAGACCCAGTTCAAAGACATACAGGTTGTTAAAACTAATCACAAAGCCTATTTCCTGTCAACTGCATGAGAGAAAACCACAACAATGCAAGCGCTACAGAAAGACGCAAGAGGTGTGTTTTACTTGGTGTGAGTGGTAAAATGTTAATGTGTTGATCTCAGATGACCAAGATTAACAATGGAGGACCCATCTTTACTGTGGCTGCTGTGTAAGTAAGAATCTACTTAATGTGTGAATGTTTGTCTCCACGTTGTGTCAAAGATTAGTTATAAAACAGCAGTGAGTTACAGAGTGAATAACGTGAAAACAAACAATACATTTTAGCTACAACAAGAGAACAAATGGAATTTCAGTAATCACTGTTTGGTAATATGGCAGCAAAGAAGACACAGTAAGACACACAATACTGCAAGTGTTCATTTTCAATTGTTAACAATGTGTAGTTATTTGAATTCTTTTGATACATCATGAAGTAAAAGGAGGACGAAAACATGTAGAGAAGTTTTAAACAAGAAGGTATTTACTGTACTGAAGTGCTGCAAAAGAGAATATTATTGGAAATTGAACAAAACTCAATTTGTCACTCAAATTAATTCATCAGTTAAACATTAAGTTTAAGTAAGATGTGTCTGAAGGCAGCATCTGTTTGACTAAAGCTTGTAGTGTAATGTATGTGCATTTATATTGACTGATAAAAATACAGAACAAACAGGAAGCTTGAAACACGTTGTGATCAAAGTAGATGCTTTTTACTGTTACGTCTTTTCTGCACTTGAACAGCTCCTCTGCTTTTACTACTGCTCTGCTTGGGGAAATTGATCTAAGAAAACACTGAATGTGTCCTTGAGGAAATATAATTTTTCATTTCCATATCTAATATCAATAGGGACGCTACTTAAGAATCGATGGAAAGCCCAGTTTTGAAGCGTCTCCAGTGCTGCTTTCGATTTTGCAACCACATTAAAATTAAAAATCACTATTTGTATGGTTTTGCTTGCAGCCAAACAAGCAAGCAACAACACTAAAAGAAAGACAATAATGTGCCTCTTTTTATTCTTATGTGTCTGCATGCACCGAGTCCATGCATGATTTTTAACAGCCCTTCCACATCGGCTGTGGCCCCAGACATATTTGTCACTGTTGCAAGTTAATGACCACCAGAACACATCTCTGTGCATTTTTATTTGCAATCCACTTGTCACCGATTGATCACTGTGTTCCATCATATCAATTCAACGCTTTTTGGGCCAAAGCAGAGATAAGCTGATTTTACTTCAGGTGCTTACTGTATATCAGATGTCGGTGTGTTTGCCTGGACTTGCACCCTCTCTGTTCCTGTTTGCTTCTTTAGAGTCTTTAGTGTAGTTTAGTAACTTCTTTAAAGGAGGAGGATCTGATACAATTTACCTATATTTTTATATAACAGTTTTCTGTTCACTACAAGCAGGTTGTTCTGTTTTGTAGAAAGTCCAGATGTCTTGTTCCATGTAAAACCTCAAACCAACCTGAGTGTGATTTCTCTTTAGTTCTGACCTCACTGCTGAGCTGCACAACAAACCAAGGTGAGNAAACTTCTTCTGTCACAGCTGAAAAGTTATTCACTCCCTGATAGAACAGTTAGTGTTTAGGACAGTGTTTGGGGAGGGAAACAGACACTTTACAAATACAACATTCACCCCTGGAAGCTGCCCTGTATAACCACAGTGTGATCTGCTGGCCACTGAGCAGTCTCACTGGAGCAGCCAGATATGGCCATAAGGCATGTGAATAATGCCAATTTCAAGTCATTTTGCGTGGCAACACGTGAAAAACTTAATTGTCATGGCATACAAAATGTCCTTGAATGTGCCATGCTACTTACATATCATCCCATGATATCATGTTGACTGGAGCAATTAAGCTCCAGGTTAAGGGCTTTGCTCAAGGGCACCTCAGTAGTGGTAAATGAAGGAGGGAAATCACTGCTTGTGCACTATTCCAAACCCAGATTTATCCTGCTGATCCAGGGATTGAACCGGCGACACACCAGTCACATGCTCATTTGGCCACCACAGCCCCTACTATCAGCTTATATCCTAGTTTATCCAGAATATGCTGCCACTGAAAAACAGTGAAGATGTGACAGTGGCAAAGTAGGAATATAACGAATGTGGAGAAAATAAATGCAAATTATCTCTCTAACCTCATTTTCCTCCAGCCTCTCTGACTGTGAGTCCCAGCAGGTCTCAGTTTTTCACCTGGAAGTCCGTCTCTCTGAGGTGTGAGGGGGACAACAGCTCTGCTGGATGGACGCTGAGGAGGAACACGACAACAGAAAACAGGACTCGGTGTGGAGATGGCTGGGGAGAACCAGTTGGTTCTTCCTGTAACATCAGCTACATTTTTTATCAGGACGGCGGAGTTTACTGGTGTGAGTCCAGAGAGGGAGCAACCAGTAACACCATCAACATCACTGTCACTGGTAAGATCAGTCTGCATTTAATGGCCTAATGAGCCAGTCTTTATATCCACCTTTTCACTTTGGCTATTACTAAAATTAAAGAAAAAACTTTAAACT
This sequence comes from Lepomis gibbosus, assembly GCA_029875015.1. Taxonomy (NCBI): domain Eukaryota; kingdom Metazoa; phylum Chordata; class Actinopteri; order Centrarchiformes; family Centrarchidae; genus Lepomis; species Lepomis gibbosus. The sequence continues at coordinate 9,902 of JAPMOB010249641.1, forward strand.
TCATAGAGAAAAAATAAAACTATACTTCAGGAAGCTAACCAACACTGGGATTAGCATCAAGAGTAGCAAAGGGATGAGCGTAAAGAGGCCTTACAATCCCACATATATATTCTTTCACATCACCTCATTTAGCTGGCACTTTGATCCAAAGCAATTTACAATTGCTATACGTCTGAGGCTGCCCGCCTCTGGAGCTACTAAGAATTAAGTATCTTGCTCAGGGACACATTATGTGTTATCCATAGTGCCTTTACCACCCCTGTATAAAGGGGTGGTGATGGCACAATTGACGGTCTGCCTTTGGTGTGAGAGACCCACTGTGACCCATTCACCATTGTGTCCCTGAGCAAGACACTTAACCCCTCGTTGCTCCAGAGGCGTGCGACCTCTGACATGTAGATTAAATGTAAGTCGCTTTGGATAAAAGCGTCAGCTACATTAAGTATCTTGCTCAAGGACACATTATGTATTGCATGCATAATGTGTGCATGTTCTAACCCACCATGTGTAAAGACGTCTGTAGACAACATGTGGCTCAGAAAAGGTGGAGAATTTAAGCTGAAACTAACACATTGCGGTTTGAAGGCAGGAAAGGCTGCAGTTTCAGTCCGCAGCTCCTCCTCCTTCACCACAACCTCCTCCTTACGTGTAAAGGTTTTAGTATTGCTGATCTCAAATGTTCGTGTAATGTACATGTTACATGTATTAGTTGCTGCTCAGATTATTTGAGTCCTTCCCCTAAAGTAATAATAATTTAGCAAAGCTGTAGCAAAGGCAAAGGCAACCACACCAACATTAACACAGGCCAGCAGAGGAGTGGGGAGGGGGGACAGTCATGCTCGGGCAAGTACAGGGCAACCAGGCCGTGTACCTCAGACTTATAGAAACCAGGGACCACTGTATATCAATTGTTTTTCCTTTACAAGGCCTTCTTTATTCGGCGCTGTTAGTGATCACACTATATGCGTACCATGCCAGAATCCAGCTTACTTGAAGAGGTGGCATGGTATGGATCGCCTAGTGTGAGTACGCCCTAAGACTTGTAGAAGTGGACACCAGCTCAGCTGAGAAATCCATCCATCATCAACAGCTTTTCCTGCATACAGTCTTTGGATAGTGGGAGGAAGCCAGAGCACCCGGAGAGAACATGCAAACTCCACACAGAAAGGCCAGGGTAACCGGGGTTTGAACCCACGACCTTCTTGCTGTGAGGCGACAGTGCTAACCACTGCACCACCATGCCACCCCCTTGTAGAAATATGAGATTATATTTAATTCAGCACTTGCACCTCATCTTTACCCTCACAATCAGTAATAGCAACAATAAACTAATTAATAAACTAAAGCCAGAAGCACATTTAAGCACCAGACTACAACTCTGCAATACGATTAAATCATATCTCGAACTAGATTTTTTTTTTTTTAAATTCAGTGAAATGGAATTCTTTCTTTGAATCATAAAGGTGGGGTAAGGTATTGTGGAGAAATCCATCAGCCGGAAAAATATAATGTTGAGAAAAATGATATTGTGAACAACGACACAGCAAGTAATGCATGTAATTATATATATTGTCATATCACATAGACTTATCCAGACTGTGGAGTTAGTTGTTAGTTTATTGATGAAGCTGTGTGTAAATGATGAAATGCTGTAGTTTGTCTCTGTGTTGAGGTGGACCAGTGATCCTGCAGAGTCC
>JAPMOB010249642.1:0-61771 GCA_029875015.1 Lepomis gibbosus
AAGGCTGATGTATCTATGTGCCGGCGTGCTTATATACGCCTACGGTTACGCCGTCACATACTACCGTTCTCCCTGAGCCAATAGGATTGGAGTAGTTTTCATTCGCATTCAGCCCTGCCACGCCAAGAGGCGTTCCCATAGTGTCGTCACCGACGCAGTGTCTCGTTCCCCTTTCTCGGGGAACAAGGGTTACCTACGTAACCCGAGACGTTCTCTCACTTCCTTCCTCAGTTAAAGTTTTGTGAATAGCTTTTTAAAAAATGCTAGGAACCATTGTAGGAGGACTCCTAATGGTGGCACCTACCTTCCTCTTCACAAACTTATCCCAGTAGTTGTTGGGAAAAGATCTGAAAATCAGAGGACAAAAGGCTCATGAGTCACATCATCTATAAAAGTTTACCGTTCTAAAAACCTAACTGTAAAGAACTGAAACAACAAAAAAACACATTTTGAAGGATTTACACTTCTAGGGTTTGTTTGCTCAGTTTATTTAACAGACACAGTAATACCCTTGTAATACACTTGTCTTTTTAATGGACGTTGTAGCATATGCAACAAAAAACGACAAGCGTATCTACGAATACACAGACTCTACTCACTGTGTGTTGATCACCAGTCTGTCCCACTGTCCCTTGATGTCATCCTCAGACGGTTGCTCTGTGATGTAAAGGCCATCAAATTCCAGCTTCCTGGCCACCTCCTTCTCACGCTTAAAGATCACCAGTGGCACCTACATCACACACACACACACACACACAATATAGGAGTGTTATAGGTTTTTAATGACAAATACAGGACACAGATTCCACTATTTTTATATTATTACAGACGGGTGACAAATCAAAGGAAAAACCAACATAAGATGTCTTAGTAAGGTGTTGGGCCACCACGTGCTGCAAGAACAGCTGCAGTGATCCTTGGCATTGATTCTCCAAGTCTCTACTGGAGACATGAACACCATTCTTCCACAAGATATTCCCTCATTTGGTGGTGGGGAGTGTTGTCTAACATGTCGGCCCAAAATCCGGATAGAAATGTTTTATCATTAGATACAGGTGATCACTCAGAACAACTTTGTATTGATTTGCAGTGACCCTGTCCTCAGTGCAGACTACATGACTTTCAGCGTCGGCCGATGGCCGTGCCGTTCACACTACACAACTTTCAGTCTTGTGATGGGAGTCTTGAAGTCGGTGTGGCGTTCACACTGCGTGACTGATGATGAACTGACATCGGCTCCGTCACCCGACTCTGTTCTCCAAACCACATTTTATCAAAAAAAACCCACAGGAAATGTGAAACGGAAAATGATGCGATTGTATAAAAAATTGCTTGTTATTATAAAGATGCAGATTATAAAGACAAAGATAATGAGTGAAAGAATGGATTAACACACTCAGGTGGCAGGGATTGTCTGATCTACAGAGAGAGCTGGAGAGGAGTAAAAAGGGGTTTGCAGTGAAAAAGTAGATGTGGAGTCGGCCCACTCCTCCAGATATTCGGCATGCTAGATATCTGGCAGACGTCGGCGATGTGTCAGAAATGTGTCGGGGAGCCAGTCAGTTCACACCTAACCTGACTGGCAGCTGCTGATCCACCGCTGATTTACCCCCGATCACAGCCTGATGGTCGCCGAGCTGCAAATCGGGCTAAAAATCGTGTAGTGTGAACTGGGCTTAAGGGGATAAGTGGACCCAAACCACGGCAGCACAAAGTCTCCCACAGCGTAACAGACCCAGCGAACCACCTCACTGTAGGGGTCAAGCAGTCAGACCTGTACCCTTCTTTTGGTGTGTGCCACACATGCACTCGCCCACTTGGGCTTCTTAGAGTGCCGTGCACACAGCTTTAACATGTAAAGAAAGCCAAAGCTTGAGGGGACTGCAGGGCCAAGTTTAGTTTACTAAGCCATGATTCAGTTGCTGTTTGGTGGAGGACACTAGTACCACACAGTGCACCTGTGTGGAAGCATCTGATTTCATTATGTTTTTCCACTCATTTATTCAGGTTTTTCCTTTAATTTTTCACCCTTCTGTATAAATGAGTAGTCAGTATTGTGCCTTTAGACAGTAGTATCCGATGATGCAGAAGAAGGAGATGACAGTGTGCAGGATGGCCAGGATCCGTAACATCGGCTCCATGTATCCGGTGCTCTCCTCCAGGACAAAACGGACTGTGAGAGGCTTCAGGGGCGCCTCATCCATCACCCCCTCCTTTGTCTCCATAGCTTCTCCTCCCAGTGGATCCCACTGAACACTGTTGCCTGGTTGGCTGCTGGTGTATACCACTTCCCTTTCCTCCACCACAGACGAGGATGTGGAAACCTGGTAGGCACAATTTATTAGTCCTTTAAGTATAGAAATCAAGCTAGGTCTGTAAGACAAAAAACAACATGACAGTAAACATGTTGTCACTGATGATGTAACTCATAACTAATTCATGGGCAGGAACACCTGCTATTCTATGGCTTAGCATTACAATACAATATACTACCTTTTAGCATGTTTAATGTTTTTATAGATCGGCACAGAGGGCTTCATTCCTGCACACCTTTTACAGTGAGACCACACAATAAGATGAAAACCTGAACATTTTGATTTCTTAATTTATGTCACTCTATATTTATTTAAATCTTTTAACTATTTAACCATGATGCCGGTCTCTGTCAAAGTACTTCCACTACTACTATTATTATTATTTTGGATACTTCTGATGCTGCTATTATTAAGTACAGTTTGAGATACGGGTTGCTCTACACACTTTATTATGCTCCAGCCACACAGAGTGCACTCTGTCTTACAGAAATAGATTTGCTCTTTTGTCTCATCTAGTGCTTGTAACTGTGTTGTGTTGTATACTACCTTGTCTTGTAAGCTGTTGATTGTGATCTTGTGTTTAGCGCTGTGGACCTTGAGAATGGCATTTGCTCATTTGTCCACTGTAAGTTGATGAATAACAATAAATATAATTTAAAATTATCCAATCTAATAGTCCTACAACACACACACTGCTATTATGTTCTGTTTTGTTAAGACTTTGTCCAGGAGATGATTGTAACTTTTAAATATTGGTCCTTATTTTGTTGTGTATTAAATACAGCAAAGTTAATTGTGATTAAGTTATAACCCCTAAGTGTGATGACAAACCGACCACTTTATTGGTCACTTAGAGGCAGCAGGGCAAGCTGTGATGTCTACACAACGCGGAGTCTTTCAATATTCTCTCTCTTTTAGCTCTGTTTTTGGTCTCCACCATCTCCTGAGGGAAATACCTGGCTCTTTAGCTGCTAAACTATGCTGCTTCGCTATGTTCACAAACTAGTATCTAACTATATCTGTCTTCTGTTGAGAAGATAGTGTACAGTGGGCTTTTCAAGCTTTTTCACTAAAAACACAAAAGTTTTGGGCCGTTAAACAAAAATGAAAAAGCTGAAAGACACTAACAAGCTCTGTAGAGCTGAGAGGAACTGCAGTTTGGTGATAGTTATCCGTGGGTCCATCACTGTGAGCAGCAACTTTCACATTACATGTTGTCTTTTGACCAAATGTTAATAGAAAGATCATGTTTTCATAGCAGTCGTCCTCTTATTAATTTGCAATCTTCGCATAAGGGCTCTCTGTATGCATGTACTTTATACCATCGGGCTGAGTTCCATGTTTAACTCACAAGCATTGAGATAGAGGAGCAAAATACTGCTGTTCCGATAATTTTCTGGAATTGTACATTCACACCTCAAAAGACAACAAACTGTTATTGTTACATACATCTTCTACCATAACCCGTATCAACACACTAACACAGCGCCTTGCAATGATTTGCTGCAGTGCTTGGTGGACACATTGTGGTACTGCATCGCCTGATCAATGTGTTACAAGGAAACAGGGTCTGTAATGAATGCATGTTTCCATTTCCTAGAAAAAGCCACATCCCTTGTATAACATTACCTTATAGAACAGGAGGATGAAGTTGATTGCAAAGGCAACAAACAGCGCCAGCATCCTCATATTATAGAAGTTCCTGGCAAAGTAGTTCTGCAGGGGAGACAAGAATAAACTCTTACATAAATCAAATGCTTTACAATTGTGCTGTTCACATAATCACTTATGTTACCGCAGGAAAATCACTCCAACTTTCATGGTTGGCTGCAATCATATGAGAGCTCTCCTCCTCACTTGTTCTCTCCACACTGCTTTTAACCAGCAGTGACTGAAACTGTGCAAATACTGTTTTCAGTTGGATTGGAAAACACTGAGTTGACAGAGAGAGCTGACCAACACGTACGAAACAGAAAAGTTTCCTGTACCAGTAGCTTCCTCTGGTAGGCTATGATCTTCTTCAAGAAGGCAGATTCCTGCAGATCTGGTTCATCAGACTTTGAGGTGTGATGCCTTCTCACTTTTGGCTTCATCTTCTCATTCTTCAGTTGTTTTTCTACACGTCCATCCCTGAAATCACACAAGAATTCAAACTTACAAACAGCTAACGATACAATACTGCTTTACTGTGGCTTCAGCCATTTCACTGTGCTTTGAGATTCTGGAGGACTAAGTGAATAGAATGGCCATTGGTCATTTCTGTGGAATGGAGTTTTGGACTATTAGTCTTCTATGTAAAGACAAGTATTCATCACAACACAACATTTTGTCTGTGGTCTGCCTACTAAACATTTTTGCTTTTGACCAATTCTTAAAATGAAGGTTTACTTACTGATTTCTGATTCTCATGCAGACTAAGTATACAACTTCTGTCAACGAAGGTTACTCTGTCTGTTGAGGAAGACTTTGGAGTGTGGTCGAAAGCTCTGGATAAGAGCCTTGGATGACTATCCTGAGTTAAGAAATCTTAGATTTGTCCCCTCAAACAATCCAGTAAGTAATGGTGTCAGGTTGTAACCCTTCTGTTCTGCTGTTTAACGGTGTTTCACAGCTGTGTCCAACCACTGTCCACACACGGGGTGTTTTTGTCTGCCACCATAGTTACAATGCTGAGTAGCAATAGATAAAATAACAAAAATGTGAACATACTCTGATGTTTTCTCAGGTTCACATTCTGTGTCGGCTGTTGCTTCCTTCTCCTCTGAGGAAGAGCTCTTCGACTGAAACAGAAAATACTGTTAGACAATCAAATCAAACTCAATTTTCTTTTTTTTTCCTGTGCTCTTCTCACTGGGCAGGAGCAGGCGGGACTTGGAAGTGGGAAAACATGATGACACATACTGTGCACCAATCAATGTTTAGCAACATTTCAATAAGAATCTGACCGCAGTTCATGGATTTAATTACTTAAAGTCAACAACACCCACACAATCCTAATGAAGCAGATTTTTTTTTTGACCATGAAACTCTTACTAAGAATGTTTTTATCCACACTTTAATCTGGATTGTTACTTTTTATTCATGACTGTTTGTACCAAAGTGGTGGATGGGCAATCAGACTGACACTGAAAAATATTGAAAAATCTCAGCAAATATTGGATGGATTGACTGTGGCTCAGGAGGTTGAGCAGGTTGCCCGTTAATCAGAAGGTCGGCTCCTCCAGGCTGCTTGTCGAAGTGTGCTTGGGCAAGATGCTCAACCCTGAATTGTCCCTGGTGGCTGTTCCACCAGTGTGTGAATTAGAGCCCGACTGATTTATTGGCCGGCATATTGTCGCCCGATATGAGCTAATTGCATTTAATCGGTATCGGCCGTTTATAACTGCATATACTGTATACAACTATTAAAAAAGAATCCTAGAGTCAGATCCTTTACTCATGTCATGGGTGTTGCATAGTTCACCCACCAGAGGGCGACCAGCTGCAGCTCTCCTATTAACAAAACTGCCTCACCACAAAAACCACAGAAGAAAACAATGAGCTGACAGGTGTTGTGCTGAGTTCTGCCTGCCTGCCGAGAATCGCATGCACCTCGCGGGTGCTAACGGTCATCTATGCTGAGAAAAGAGGTGGATGCAAATCTCGGCAGGGAGCCTACAAAATCTGATCTGCCGATTTATGCATCCACCTCTTTAGGTCCTTCTCAGACACTTTGCTGTGCTCATTGATCAAACAGCTTTATCGCCACATGTTTACTGCATGTCAAGGAATGATAGCCTACTTCTAGCCTACTAAGTGTATTACTATAGTGAAGACTCTAAACGTTCATAAAATATATACTTCGAATTATTTATCACCTTTGATAAAGCCCACAAATAATATTACAGCGTTTAAAAGCATTATTTGGAGGTGCATGCAATTCTCGGCAGGCAGGCAAAACTTGGCACAACACCTGTCTTTTGTCAAGTTAATTACATGACTTAATTAATTATAATAAAAACAGACCAATTCAAACATTCATGACTTGCTAACCCTCCCTGTTTCACTGCCATCTCCCTGCTTCTTACCAGCTCACAGCAGTTTAATGTTACGGTAGTTGGGTGTTGAAAGCACTGCGGTAACGTGACCTGCCGAATGCAAAACCGTGGTCAGCTAAAATTCAACAGACAGTCAACATTTCTGTGAACTTTGACCTTTCATAAAATTAGTTCCTTCATAGGTGACACCACCAATTTCATATCATCTCCTGCCTATAGTTCTCTACTATCACTTGTCCAAATATCATAACATTTAACTGTAGCATCTTTGAGAAGTTACAGTCTAAATACCCCTCCAGGAGCAAAAACTAAATAGACAGTTAACATTTCTGTGAACTTTGACCTTTCAACAAAATAGTTCCTTCATAGGTGACACCACCAATTTAATTTCTTCTGCTTCCTAGTGTCCTCTACTATCACCGGTACAAATATCATAACATTTTACTGTACAATCTTTGGGAAATTACAGTCTAATTACCCCTCCCACAGTGAAAATTTAACAGACATCTAACATACCTGTGAAATTTGACCTTTGACCAAAATAGTTCCTTCATAGGTAACACCACCAATTTGATATCATCTCCTTCCTAGTGTCCTGTACTATCACTGGTACATATAGCATAATATTTTACTGTACCAAATTCGAGAAATAACAATCTACAAACCCCTCCCACATCGAAAATTCAACATTTTCAACTGCAGAAAATCATTGATTACAACCTGTGCTCCATTAAGGACATATCCAGGACCTGAGTCATGAAACGGGCAGGTAACGTAATTGAAACATAATTATTTCTCAAATTTGGTGCAGTAAAATATTATGCTATATATGCTATATTTCAATATTGGCCTGTTCTAAGTGTAGTTTATACAGTACAGGGGTCTACTATCCAAATCATTCTTAAAATTAAAATATCGTGTCATAAATCGTCTCTTTTTCACTTTAATATCGGCCCCAAAAACCCATATCGGTCGGGCTCTGGTATGAATGTGTGTGAATGGTGAATGCAGATGTAGTGTAAAAGCACTTTGAGTGGTCGAAAACACTAGAAAGGAGCTATACAAATACAGAGCACTTACATTTACAAATATATTGATGTTCTGACCATCATCAGGTCAACGTTTCAATGTGTCCAACACTTTGGTTTATAACCAAATACACGCAGAACTGATGACATTCTTATCAGCCTCCGCTGCATGCTGTGCTTATTGCTAATCAGCAGTTACACACTAAAGACACCAAACAGACTAAACTTGGACAGTGAACATGATAAACATTACATGTGTACATCTGCATGCTCACATTAGCATTTAGCTAAAAGCACTGCTGTGCTGCTAGCATGGCTGTAGAGTCTTTATCTTGTTTTCCATCTACGATACACGTTGTATTTTTGTGCAGCTGACCACAATAGTGATGATACAGTTTTAAGAGACAAGTCTGAAAATACATGAAGCTAATATTTGATTATTTATTCTTGTGAATTAAAAAGAAGGGTTAAAAAGAAACTAGAGAGAAAAAAAGAAAGCAGTTTAGAACAAAAGCACATTAAACAAAAACTTACCGGATGCCTCCGTCTGAGCTCTGGTGGGGGTGCTGTGGATGTGCTTGAGGGGGCCGGGGAAGGAACGGGGGAGTTTAGCAGTTCAGTCAGGCTGGCGTTAGGGTTATGTGGGGTTATCTTATACTGCCCCCCTTCTCTTCTTAAGTCTAGGCCAAAAATGTCTGACAGCAGCTCGGTCTCACTGGTGTTGACTGCCAGGTCAGCCAGGTCCTCCTTTGGGGAGCTGCGTTCAGAGGATCTCTTCTCTCTGTCCTCCCCTTCGCCCCTGACCTCGTCCTGGGTGGGATCAGGCATGTTGGCCAGCAGCTCCGACACCTAGGTATGGAGTCGATTTGTGTATTTAGAAGCAGATCTCACTGCACTGAGTTTGTTTAACTCCTTTAGAATTATGTATAGTTACCTTTATGGTCTTAGCTCCCTCCACTAGATTGCCTCCCATGAAGGTGTTGTAGAAGATTCGGCAAAATCCTCGGGCCACACTGAAAGCCACGTGGAGGAGGCCCAGCAATACAGACAAGTAGAAAGACACCAGGGTGGTGACCATGTCCTTCACTGTCATGTTCTTTATCTTCTTCACCTGCTTCTTCAAACTCTTCATGGACAGCACCTTAAAAGTGAGAAATGTAGAGGTGAATTGTTTGTACAGTGGTACTGAACTGCTTTCTGTTGAGTTATAACATGGACTGTTCAATCCTCAACATTTACACATTGTCATGTAACCAATCGAACAGCATCATCAGTCATGTTTACTTAAATAAGGTCCAACTGAGCCAAGCAGTGAGGAGCAACTTACGCCTTTGTCAGCTGGCTTATTATACTGTGTTTTCTAATTAAAACGGAGACCTTTTGCTACGTTTGCACCTCCCGTCCAGATTATAATGGCGAAAACGAAGACCTAAAACAGAGACGTTTAGAAACGCTGCCCACCCCGTTTTACGTTTCAAAACTCCGGAGGGGATTTTAGTGAAGACGGGCCAAAACGGAGGACTTTAGCAACGATGCGGCAGCCGCTCACACTCAGCTCTCTGATTGGGTCTTAGAAGTCATGCAAAGCAAAAACATGATGCTACTGACCGGATTTTTGACATGGTATTTTTTTTTAAATATTTTGTACCATGCAAATAACACTTAACTGCCTACACTTGTACTGTGCGTGTCGTTGTATTTACTTTGCAACGATTCCCAGTCTCTTTTCTGCCGCCACACTCCTGTGTTAATTCAATAACAGTCCCAGCTCCTTATTGGTGCATACAAAAAAAAAACTTCTTCGTCTGTATTTATTTTTTCTTTCACCAAATCTTCTGTAACCAGGGAGAGACTATCTGCTTCATGTTTACACCAGCACGCGCATGCCCAGTGTACCTGAACGGCCAATAGATGTGCGTTTTCAGTCGTTTTAATGTAGACAGAGATCAACTCCAAAACGCAGCTAAAACGCTGGTGTGGATGGAGACCGTATGCGTTTTAATTCTCCGTTTGTAAGCTAAAACGGAGTAGTGTGGATCAGGCCTAATATGCGGCTCGCCTACTAAGACAGGCCTTGCTGACTTTACATGAGGGTTGGGCTATCTGTCAGACATCGGCGATGTCTGACAGATAGGCGATGGTTGAGCAGGCATCCTGATTATAACCCCCCCCCAATCTGACCGCTACTCTGCCCCCCGTGTGAGAGCGCGTACCCGATGACATCGCGTACCCGAAGACATCATCCACCATACTTTTAAGACCCAGAGAATAAACTTGCTGAAAGACCCGGCAGCACTTGTTGCTGTGGATACCGAACACTTCAGTGGTTTGGTGCTGCGTGGGCTCTCACCTTTATCAGCAACATGACGTTGTATTGCAGAGCTAACAGAGCCATGCGGACAGTGGTGACAGAGAAGAAGCCCATCTCAGGGTTCTCCTCATCCGGCTTCTCCCGCTCACTCTCCTCTTTGACTGCTGAGCGCTCGCCAGCGTCAGACATCTGAGCCGCCAGTTGCATTTCAAAGATGGTGTCCTCGCAGAAATTGACAAAAAGCTCCATCTTCTCCTTCTCCCCTCCTTCATTCACCACGTCAAAGATGAACTGACGCTTGGATTCTTTGACCTGGGCGGAAAGTAAAGAGGTGGGAGGAAGTTGAGAAATTACTGTACTGAAAACTGTAACCTGATCAAGTCATGTCTCTTTGAAGTGACATATTTTATATTCATTAATACATGTGCTTTACCTGAGGTTTCTCCCACTGTGTTCGACTGGACTCACTGATCTCAAAGTAGACCCTCTCAATGCGCTTGGCGCTGCCCATGATCTCGATTCGGCCCAGGTAGGGTTGGAAGTAGTTGAGTACGCTCTCTGCCAGCTCCAGGAAGGTCTGCAGCCGGGTGTCATGAGGCATGTGCTCCGACAGGTTGGTCAGCAAAACCGCCACATTGAAGCCAATGTCCTTTTGAATCACAGTTCCAAGGGGACATTAAAGGCATTTATTGTCTTTTAACAAAACCTTTTTCAACTTGTTCCTGACTATATAAGTTTAGCACCACCAACCTCAAAATCCTGTGATAAATGAGACCCATTATATCTTAAACTGAACCAGATGATTTTACTTTGTTCTATTTTCTTGGGTAAGTTTGAGCTACTATACTGTAATATGCAGGCTGTGATCCAACGCACTTTAAATAAATAAATAAAAATGAACGTAAAAAAGTACATCTGGCCAGTGACAGCCAATCCTCACGTTACATATAGCACCCCACCAACCAATCGAAAAGCCTTTAAAACTCTTAATTACTTTCAGATACATGATTTGTAATCATTTTGATAAAAGTAGTAGAACACACCTCAATCTGAGATGAAACTACACGTTAATGCAGGCAAGTAGGCAATTTTTATGCTCCCTTAAACCACTGATCAAAGAAATATCCCCAACTGCTTTATCTAGTTCAAGAAATTAAAGGTAAAAAAAAACAAGAAAAAGATGACCGAAATTAAACCCATGTTGAATCATCTAAAAATAGATTTTAATCATTCTGAAGGGCTTACATTTGGACATTATAAGGCCCTTTGTAGACATTTTAAAGCTCTATAAACATCACAGCATTTACCTTGGCTGGCTCATGGAAGCGCTCAACAAATTCTTCGTAATCCAGGAGCTCATTCTCATCAGTCTCAGCACAGGACAGCAGGAACTCCGTCTCAGACTGGGTGTAGTGTTTGTGGCTCTCCATGGCCTTGTGGAAGTCCCTCTTGGAGATGACACCTGTAAGTTCATTCATAAATCAATAAATCATCATCAGCTCTCTCCATGTCACTCTGGAAATCTTTTTACATTCAAATGATGCTGATGCTTCGCCGATGACAAATATGAAGAATGAATATATGTTTATAAATATGTTTTTAGAGCCTAGCCTTTTCCGTCAGGGTCATACTCCTTGAAGGTGTCTGAGGAGGTCAGGTCTTTCAGTTTGAGGAACATGTCAAAGAACTTGAGGATCATCTCCACGTTGTTGGAGGACTCAACCAACATGTCCACCATCTGCTTCCCAATGGTCCCATTCACCACATTACCTGCCAAAGAAGACAACATATTTACACTGGAGTGTTTGCATTTCCTGAAGAAAATGTGTGTGATTGCTGTAACTGCTGCTGCTGCTTCTGGTGACTGTGAATGTGTGCATTAATGAAATTACTGTAGCGTCTCCTCTGGGTAGAATTGTATGAAATGTTATGCACTTGTGCAATGTAGCTGTATCTACAACATGCCATATTTTGCTGCAATCCAATTTAGCTTTGAAAAGTTATGGCCCGTTCAGTGCATCTGGTCATGCCTCCAAAAGTTTTTAACCAAAAGTAAGTGATACTAAAAACAAACTAATTGATTTTGTTCGGGGTCATCTTAACATGGTTTGTCCCGTGTTTGGTGAAGATTGGATGAAATATACTGTATGCCATGAATGAAATGTGTTTACAGAAAAAAGGTTTAAAGATTTTGATGAATATTCGCAGTCCCATAGACAGCCATTCAAAAAAATATATGTTTAATATTCATATCTTAATAACTGTAAGAGATATTAAAAAAAGTGAGATCCAAAAAACGTTTTGAAGAAGTAAATTCTTGAATATTTGTATTTTCTGAAGAATGTGTGCTTTGCAAACACTGTGACCTTGTGTTTCAGTCAGCTTGTCCAGTAAGCCACTCATGCTTCAATATTTAATACAGAAAACATGAAAGCAAACCTACCCTCCAGCATAGACAGCAGCATGACCACCATATCTTTCTGCAGATCCATCAGTTCCTTCAGTAACTCAATCTGACTGGAGTCCTGAGGTGAAAGTAGAAAGAAAAGGATTAGTTAAGAATGCCCCTTGCATCTAAACCCCAACCAGTTTAGAAAGAACAACACCAGAAAGGCTCCTTGCATTGTTCATTGTTTGTCTGAAATGTATTTTATTTGATAGGGATAGTAACCAACCGGGTACCTTAGCAACTTTTCAGACCCTCATTGACTTTATTTCTAAAAAACTGGTAATTTCTTCCACTGCATGCTGCTCAGAGTATCTCAGTCAGCATTTCTCCCTCTCCTCTCCCACGGTGCGCACGCAGGCAGGAGTGCAAGTGAGTTACTATGGGTACCGGGACATACCTGTCAAGTATCCCGTTTTGGCCGGGAAAGTCCCGTATTTTACCCTTCTTTTGTGTTTTCATTTAGGCTTAAAACCTGTCTTAAAATGTAAGGGATACTGGAGCTTGGTTGGGGTGGGGGGACTGCTCGCGGTGGGCGCCGCAAAATTTCCCTTATTTTCAAATCCAAAACTTGACAGGTATGTACTGTGATGCTCTGAAACATTGCAATTCAAGTGGTTTTCAGGGTTCCACGGGACTTTTTAATTTCATGATATGTTAAAAGCATATTGAGAATTACATTATATAAAGGACACTGCGGAGAGTAGTACACAATAGAAACAGGAAATGACATTGAATTGTCCCCAGCAACTTAGGTTCTGTCCAATCACAAACAAGAAGTGTTGTCCCACCCTTTCTGTAATCTGAAATGTCCTGTTTTCACCTTCAGGGCCACCGTTGCAGCTTAAAAATCTACAAATTTAAATTTAAATTGACAAAGTACAGGCGAAATGCACCTCTGTAGTTTAATGTATAACAAGAAGGACTGTGGTATATTTTACCATCATGTTAAGGTGGAGGAGTTTACGACTTCCAGATGGTGAAAATGGGGAAATTGGCTGGTGGATAAAGGTTTTGGCTGCAGTGATCACAACCCTTAGTTTACTGTTTGTCCAAGCTTTTACATATGGCCATAAAGTGGCCAAGATGAGGTTTCTTCACAGTGTGGCTGATCGCACCAGTTGAGGTGGTAAAGATGCAGGTTTGCTGCCTCTTACTGGAGACATTTCAGCCATGAGTGTATTTTTGGGCACTTTCCCCCACATTAAATAGCTGACAATGCAAATGTGAGGGAGGTGATGACATGCAATAATGGTCCGTGGCTGGAATCAAACTGTAGACGCAATTACAGTGTCAGCATCTGAGACCCCTAGCCCACACAGTGACTTTAACTTACCTGAGACAATTTCATCTGCATATGAGCAAAGACATGTAGAAACCCAACCACAGCATCCCAGAGGCGACTATGGGCCAAACTCTGCTGGTTGCCAGTACACGGACCCTGCAACACCACCAGTCACAATCACATCACAACCAACAATTAGCTTTACTTTGCAGGTTTCCTAAATGAAAGTATGTGAGCCTTTCCCACAGTTACATCCTACAGATTATATAGAATATAGTATCATATAGAAATCAGTGTCATGTAACTTTCAAGCTACTCTACATATTAAAAATTACGTCTTTCAGATTTATTTTTTGTCATACCCCAAAACAGACAATATCGTCTTCGGCCAACACAATCCTTATTCTATTATTGTAATAGTGAGTGTAAACATTTCTTCAAACTCTGCCTTAAATTAAGGTGATCAAAAGTAAGGAAACTATCTGTCTTACTTGAGCATCTGAATAAAGCAACAGCTCATTTCGGTGAGAAGGAAATCTAACAATTACCTCTGACTAACTATGTCTGCTTAACATCTTCAATTTTTTAAGACCTTTTTATTAGCTTTTGTAAATTCTCTGAACTGCAGGTGTCAGTCGATTCTATGTAGCAGCAACTTCAATAGTAGTAGTAACTAACTTCTCGTACCTGGATGTACTCTGTGAGTGTATTGAAAACCTGCTTGGCCACATTTATTGCCTTGGAGAAATTCCTCTGGCCCTGCTCGTCAATAACATCTTTCCCAGAATAATACCAGTAGAAATCACTGATAGACTCCTGAAGGAGAGGGAGGAAGTGGGGTCAAGAAGACAAGAATGAGAATTAAAAAAACAAGATTTTTTAAAACAGTTTTGATAATATTAGTAGTAGTAACAATAGTAGGTGTATGTATAGGTCATGTGTAATGTATAAACAACAACAAGAATGAAAGAAAGAAAAAAAGGAGAAAAGTCAAATTTGAATCACAACATTTTTGAACATATTTCATTTTGTTTTCATAGTTTTGGCCTCAGTTATAAAATACTTGTGAAAAGTTACAATGTTACACACAGGAACGTTTCGTTCAGCCATACAGACAGTTTCTAAACCATGTCTTTGGTTGATAAAGTGAACATTCACAAACTAACTTATAATCATAAACTGCATTGCTTAACTGTGAGTAAAAACAGACCAATAGAAACCAGAAGGTGGCATTGCAAGACAATACAGTGCATGGTCTCCACAGTAGTCTGCTACTGTGTCTTTTTTGTACTGGGGGTTGTGCATGGTTGAATCATGAATCCAAATGGCTTGCTGGGAAAAAGCTGTGCGCATAGGTACAGGTGTGATAATGAACGCCTAGTACATTGACATTAGGGTCATCATCTGAACACCTTGTTATATGGGTTGAACTGTACTTGTTGCTGCATATCTGTGTCTCTGCAAATGACGGGACATAATATGGTATCATAACTGATTGCAGTGCAAAGATTAGATAGTAAAGGATAAAAGTGTTTGTTGTGTTGCTTAAGTTTATACTGAACTGTCCTTTAGAAGCAATTAGTAAAATCGAAAAGTCCCCTAAACTGAGTGGGAGTTGTGTGAGGACTGTGTGTTTCAGTAAAGACTCTTTTCATTTCACTTTCAACTGTAAAATACATCCTTTATGAGCCTAACCTGTACTCTGAGGAGGTAGTCAACAGTAGAGATAATGATGTTGACGGTCGTATTGTTCCCCGTTTGTGTCCTCAAGTAGTTCTGGAAGTCTGAAAAAGGATGTCACAAAACACTTGTAAAGTGTGTTCAGAAGAATAAATACAGTATGGTAACATGGAATTGAAATACTGCAGAACATTGTATGTTACGTCCTGGAGGTCAGAATTAAATCTTCAGAGAGGAAAGCTTATAGAGTCCAAAACATAGGGGGGCATCCTCTGAGTAAATGTGCATTAATCAGTGGCTTAATTAAGATGTGCACTATTCACACTAAAACCTCTAGTATCACTAGATCGTTGGGAAATGTACCCAAAAGCAGTAAGAAACAGGTCTTGCACACACACCTGAGTTGTGTCCTTCGCAGAGCAGCTGCAGGAAGCGGAAAAGGTCACAGGTGAACTCATCATCCTGCATGACCTTCTCACCTGGCCGGAGAGAGGAAACACACACGTACGCGTACAGAGACAGACACACATGCAGACACACACATATGCACAAGCCCATACACAGGTATGCACAATGTTCACACAAGAACACGGGCATGTGCAAACACACACATTCATATAAACAGACACACATACAAATAAAGAAAGTCAGAGAACAGAGCAGACAAAAGCAGACAACATACAGGAAAGGGATAGACAGACAAGAAGATGGGGTATTAAAAAGAGAGGGAGCTAATGTGAGGAAATCCCCGGTGTTTGTTTTCAGTCTGTGTAAGGTTTATGGTCATAGTACACCATTCATTCCCAACAAAAACACGCACGCACACACACGCAAACAAATAAAGACACACACACTTTTGGATGAGCAGTGGGCAGCCACAGTACTTAGAGGTGGACTGGTTGTGGATTGGTTTTTAAACTGCAGCATTTTACAGTCAGGTCTGGATCAAAGCTCTTTTCATGTTTTCACAAAGCCGGTTTGGTTTACAGAAAACATGTTGCTTGCTGCTTGCCATTGTAGATTCTGCAGAGATTACAAATACACTCAGGAAGTAGAGGACAGCTGCTCTGACTGTGCTAAAATGCTGCTTTCAACCATGGAATGCAAAAGGAAAAGAGGGTAAGAGAAAGGAAAATGAGACACTACACAATAACTTCTACAATAACATCAACATAAACATTAACAGAACACATCCATACAATATGAAAACCAAGTGAACTGGGCTGAGGAAGGATAATCTGTGGGTCTGAAACAAGGCTGAAAGTGCAATATGTTCCTAACTATACATCAGTGGATCGAGGATGTCAGAGGTTAGTGTTGTTGAATTTGTGCTGACAATCGTGGATGTCCATTGTCCACTTGTGTCATGCAAAAGAAAAATGCATCTGATTGCATCCACTAAAAAATATGAGAATTCAATTGTTATGTGTGACTTTGTGGTAATATTTAGTAATAATCCTAATATACAGTGCTAGAAATGCTAAAAATGATGCGAGCATCTATAGTGTTGGCACGGTGGTGCAGTAGGTTCTATACAGAACCTGTCCATGGTGACCCTGCTTCTCACCCAGTTAGTGCTGTGATGGGCTCTACCCTAAGACACTGATAAGGATAGGGGGTATAGATAATGGATTTGTGGTTTATAGTGGATCCATCCTTTCATTTTCCATCAGCTATTCAGGTGAGGGTCGCAATGGCAGCAGTCTATGTAAGGAGGCCCATACATCCCTCTACCCCAGCCAAGTCCTCCAGCACCTATCCCTCTAATGTGTTCTGGGTCTTTAAGGGGTCCCCTTCAAGTTGTATATGCACGGACTACCTCAAAAGGGATGCATCAAGGTGGTAGCTTGTATCCGTGATCTTGTTCTTTCTGTAATTACCCAAAGCTCTGTACTCTGCACTGTTTTCTAGCAAGGACCCGACGGCACATAGTATAGTGTAAAGGCACTTTCAGGCTTATTCCCAACACAACGATAAACCAGATGAGTGGAATACAGTTTTCACAGTTGGAAAAAGATTTGACCATATTAACTTTTTTTCCCCCCTTAAACCTAACCAGTAAATCTCTGATAGGGAATTAGGATTATAAAGAAATGACACACTAAATATGTGGTATACAGTAAATGCACATAAAAGTTCTTCTAGTCCACCAAAAACTTGAAGGTTGTAACACACAGTGTAATGCACGACTACAACTACAACCAAATCATGAAGTTAAACTACTGTGGTGAAAATAAGTGAAAAATAAAAATCATAAAAAAGCGTTATTACTCAAATTAATTATTTTTCACGTAAGCAAAACAGTCATGGAGGACAAGTACACTGACTACAGAACACAGCTCAGCCAGCACACGGAGAGAAGGGAGGAAAGAAGGAGTATGGCCAAAAACAGAATGGATGAAAAGGTGAGACACGAGAAATAAACAGGGCTGAAACTATTTGCGATTTCTATGTGTCTGTGTGTGTGTGCGCACATTACCCTGTACTAACACTGAATGTACTAATGCACTAAACTAACAAAAGCTAAACATTAGAACCCCCAAGAAGGGAGAATTAACAGCATGACTGTTTTATTAGGCTGCACGCTTTTATCTAGGTGTAGCTAATAAACTGGCAACTGAGTATACGGCGACAAATTGATTGAAGATTGGATTAATCCTTGTACAAACTGGCTAATCTCCAATAAAGTATTTCTGTAGACATGACAGGCGATAGATAGCTAAACATCTAATTCCATCACAAGCTTAAAACATAAACTAGAATAGTACAACATCCTAAATGTACACGCCAAACGTGTCAGCAAACATTTGGCAAAAGCACATTCCAGCAGACACAGAGCAACATTAGCATCCATCTGGAGTTTGTGTCCACCTGATGAATAAAAGTCCAATATTCAATCTGTGGTTTTGTTCTCCACCAGCTCCTGAGAAAAAGATCTGGCTCTTTAGCTAAATGCTCCACTATGTTCATCAGCTAGAGACTGTATGGTGTTTTGCAGGTAGTGCACGGTGGGTTTATCAGAGCTTTTTTCACTGAAATAGCTGCCTGCTGCTGCTGGAAACAGCAAGATGTTGATTAGAGTGCTGTGACTGAACCAAAACAGTAAAGCTGTGGGCTGTAATGATGCCAATTCTTTGTGGATTTCTCATTACGCCCCCTTTCACATTACACATACTTATTTGATCCATGTGTTTTACAAAAATAGGTATGCAGCAAGTGGAGCTTCAATGGAGGTTTAATCTGCCATTTTTATTTGCTATTTTTTATACTCTTTGCAGCCCCAAGAGAGAGAGTCGAAAAGAACAGAGATAGTGGCTGAGAACACACAGGGGATTGTACACTTCACAACAGATAACAACCAGCACAATACCCATCTCCATTACTGAGACAAAACAACCAGCTGACTTTAGGTTGACCGAGAGGGTGGGGGTGTAGGAAGTGGGAGGGGGAAGGTAAATCTTCATATTAGTAATATTTAGAATGTGCCAGATACTGTACAAATCCTGAGAGGAAGGCATACATGGGTTCTGTTTTAGACGGCAGGTTTTGACACTACAGCTACACTCTACTACTTCTGCCTGAACATGTCTGGATTTTTAAGTCTTAACATCTATATATACTAAAACAAGGCGTCAGAATATCATCATCAGTTTGTTTATTGTGGAGGAGAATGATATGACACATTTTACGTAAAAATTTATTAGTGAACCAAGACTCTAAACATAAAAAGACCAACTACAAAACCAACCAGAGTAAGTTCCAATTGGCCAGACAACAAAAAAAGATTAGGCTGGTGAGCGTAAGGCAGAAAAGTGTCTACAAGCACCAGGTTTGAAGGTCTACACTCAGGACCTGGACAGAACTGACACAACAACTAACCAACTGAAGTGAAAGAGAGAGAGAGAGAGACCAACCAACACACAGTAAAATGGCAGGAGGCATAATTACCACGCTCATGAGTGATGACTGAGGAAGGGAAGAAAGTGCAGTAAACCAAAATGAGAAAAGGAAAACAGGGGGAAGAAAGAAAGAGAGAAAGAAAGTAAGAAACAAAGAAAAAGATTACATATAGGGAAAAGAGCTAAGAAAATTCCGAATTTAGTTGTTTGGTCAACATGGAACAAAAATAATGTGTCGACAGAAAACCGGTTCAGCCAATAAAACTCAAAAGACTTGAAAATTGATAACAATATATTACATCGAGCCCTTGTGCTTTTTTTCCTGTTATGGTGGACGTGCATCCACAGTGAAACTGTTTTGATAATAGAGCCTGTGATTATGTTGCATTTACATGTATATAAGACATTAATGAGGAAATTATGAGTAGAAAAACATTATCAGCTGTAGTTAGTGCCATGGTTTTATGCTGCAATAGGTGCAGGAGATTAATATAAAGTCAATTTTTGTAATTACTGGTTTAGGAAGGGTTTTTCTTAATTCTGCACCTGGTTTGGACAAAAAGAACAACACCTTTTGTACAATATAATTCAATTCAGGAAAAATGCCATATAGTTAGATAAACACCTCATTATGAGCAGCATTGTGAAAAAGGCTGTATTTATTGTAATATGTTATACAGTCATGATCTACTTGACTAAACCAATGAATATAGCAGTAATATTAATAATTAACATAGCAATGGCTAGTACAAAAAAACATCTAAGTAGTGACAGTCATTATCTATATCGCACCACAATCCTAAAGGAATTTTACATGCTTAATGATTGTAGGAGACTATCAAGACACTAAAGGTTGGTGTTATTAAGTAGGTTAAAGCAAAGCAGGAATTTCCCCACAGAGGAGTGGTTATACATATTATTAGGTCATATCTATCTACTGAGGCCTCCTGCCTAAAAAACAAAGAAAGATCTTTGTCGGAGCGTGAAAGTCAGAAATGTCATATCCTGTAACAGTATTTACCTTTTTAAACCAGAAACTACTTAAAACTAACATGTGAATCTTGGGTAATCGCTACACCTCTTGTAACATGATCAGAAGTTATGCACCAATAATAATAATTACCTGTTATTACCCAGCAGTTAGTAGCAGTTGGTTTGCAAGTTATTAATGTATTTTAAAATCTACTACTACAGAATAGTAAAATGGACAAATGTAAATGTCCTACACTGTTACAGGTTAGCTACATGAAAGTAACTGATTTGAATTTTGAAAATTATCCGTATGCAATCTAAAGGATGACTGAACATTTGTGACAAAATACACAATATACACACAGAACAGGCAAAACATAAACACATACAACTGTACACTAGAAAATCATACATGATAATGTATGTGAACCACAGGTGGTACTGCATTGCTACTCGATGAAAAACAGAATGCTTAACCAAAGTGATAACGACAGGATAAATGGGACAAAGCAAGATAAAGAATGTTTCTGACAAGGATGAAAGGAACGTCATGTATCAAAAATAACAAACAACATGTGACACTCATGAGTTTACTTTTCTTAGAATGCCTACTTAAAGATCACTTTCTACCACTCCAGAACCTGCTAAAGCAAATGCTTTCACAATTTTAATAGGAAACTTATATGGTATTTTGAAATGAAAGAAAAAAGGTTTTTCCTTCAGCTACCATAGAATAAAACATTTAGTATTCTACTATGAAACCAATGCTTTCAGCAAGCAGTGTCGTCTTGGTTTTTATAGGTACCAGCCTTATGTTAATTAGAGAGACATTTAAGATTTTTACCTGCACCTGGTGAAGAAAAGCATTTAATAATATCAACATACCGTATTACAGGAAAAGAAATATTCATTTAAGTTTAATGTCAGATGCTATGGCCTTTCAACAATATGCATCACTGAGGTGTAAACAAAGTGAAGCTCACCTGATCCCTCCTCCGTCACCATTCCCAGTCCTTCTGCTTTGTTCTGCCTCTCAAACGCATTGAGATCCAGAACACTGAAACAAAGACAAATGTTTATTATGAATCTCCAGAACACTGTTTTCACAGTTTTGTCACTCTTATTATTGTTTTTCTTATATCTACTTGATGAATAATCATGTTCTACACTTAATGCATTGGGTGATATAAACAGGAAGTATAATGTGATTTTGTGGAAACCTATAATACACTATCTATACTACCTATGTATCACCTTACATTTATCAGTAGGAAGTGCTTTAATCAGTCTGTCATATATATGTAGCAAATTCTAGGTATGTATCCCTTAATGCTTTAATGGAGAACTAGACATGGCCTGTTTCTGTCTGTGTCTGAAATGACGTGGCCTGGCTTGGTTAGAAGGCCTCTGCATGTTATCGAATGATAATTATAGTAGTAAAAACATACATGAATGTTCATATTCTTGTATTATATTGACATAATGTTTACTCATTCATGCAGTTACTGAAATCATATCTCTTATTGGAAGCAAACATTCACATGTGCTTAACACTCGCACTAAAATTATGCTTAAAGTTCAAAAGGATGCCAGATGTTTCCTGTTATTGAGTTTATGTTCCTGCAACAAGTCATGGTGACTGGACCTTAAATACAACCAGAGTTGACAAATACGTCAATTTGATAAGTGAGAAAATTCTGCGTCAACAGGGTGGCATGATGGATTGCCTAAATGTCCAAATATGGGAAAGTAATAATCTAGAGGTTGTGATGAGAAAATGACAGGGGTGGAGTGTATGAAAGATCGGACCTGTACCAAAGTCAGTTATGCTATAACTCTCTTTGTCTTTGTTCACCAAATAAAGAACTATACGGCCTCATCGGTCTTCACAAGATTATTGTTATTCGGGAAACAAGAAATCCAAGCGAAATTTAAGTCACGACCAGGACTGTGCTTGCTTCTGGTTTATTTTGGTAACTGTCATTAAAGTTACCAAAATAAAAAAAATTTGGTGTCAGTCATTCATCTTGTGCATTGTCTGTTCACGGTTTGTGAGTGTTCTGTCTATAGAATCCGTGTTTCTGCATGGTTGTCCCATTCCTGTTTTAGTTTGGTAATCATGTTGGTTACATAATTTGTTTCCTGTTGTCATGATTACCCTAATATGTTCCACCTGTTTTGTTTTGCTTCCTGTTTGTGTGCATATTGTCCAAGTCCACTACCTGGTATTGCATTTTGGATTATTTTACCTATTTTGGTTTTATGCTTTTCACTGCTTGGACATTCATCTCACACCCATTGCTTGAAAGCCTGATCTGGCCCAGTGATCTGTTTTTTCTGCCATGACATTTGGCTGATCCTGACATGCACCAAAAATATTCAAAGCTTCCTAGAGTAACCACAGTTAAAGAAATAACTAAAGAATAAATAAATAATAAATAATACAATGTTAAAATCATTTCAGTCGGGAAAACGAGACATCCATAACACTAACATGGATTCAGTGAGTCATGTTTTTGTACGCCATTAAGTGTGCTGAAGTAGCCAGCAGCATTTCCTGTTTGCAGTGATTATTTTGATACTGAAGAAAACTTCAGTAGGACCATATTTCTATGATTACTAAGCAGAATAATGGACATTTATTTGTGATGCACATTAGACATAATGTTGACCGTGCTGGTGAAGCAGGCCAAACTACAATATTGTCCTGTTGTTTCTAGAACACCGGTATGCTGGCAATACTGGTATCTGTCAGTTTCAACCCTATAACCGACCCAGCTGTGGTATGAAGACGTTGTCAGTATGTGTGCCTCCGTCCTGAAGCAGCAAGAGTTTGTAGTTACCTGCATGACTGCATCAGACCAGCCAGACTCTGAAAAAAGCCCACATCCTTTTTGTCTTTCAGATAATCCAACATTTTCTGTCAAAGAGACAGAGAGGATGAGAGAATGAGACACAGCAGCTGATATGTATTTTAGACCCAATTGTGATTTTAAACAGATACAGGAGGTGGACACAATTATATGAAAAACTATACATTACAGTCTTAACTTGTCATTAAGGTGAAACAGCACCTCTGTGACAGGGTCTCAACAAACACAATACAGGAATACAGAATGGGATTACAGGTACATATACTGTACATATTCCTATTTAGACCAGTACAACAGCTGTGCCATAACCTTTTATCTTTACAAAAAGGTTATAATATTCAGATTTTGTTGTTGTTATCAGTAATGTGTTAATTCAATTATGTGTTCATTACTGATACAGGATTGTGATAATATTTATGTCCATAATTATAAACCTTTTACTTGATCTGCACAGACCTTAGGCTGCAAGTCATTGCAAGTCGGAAGTCAATCGTTGTAGTAGGTATTCCCTGGTTCCAATCTAAATGCGTCCCAATGCATCTCCTCGGAAAAAAATGGTCGCCCGTAGGGAACTGATGTTTGTATGGCAAAAGGATCTACTGAGGACCTGTATCAATTACTACAGTGCCATTAACATGGAGAATGGCTTCTATAAAGTCAGCTGACTTGCTGGTCTTTTCTCACTTCAATATCCTACATGTGAAAGTGGATGTCCTTTGATAAAAAGGAGAAAAAATTGTGGATCTGAGCGGCATGACAGCGATGGTTAAAGTGAACTTAAGTTATCCTGTGAAGCTGAAATGCCAAAAAAATCTAACACAATGACAATTATATGGAAGCAGTTTGGATATCTCAAAATTGACAAAGTGCAGATTTAGACGGTCTACAAACTATGCCGGTACCAAGAAGGGAAACACAAAAACTCTTTTCCATCAGCTGGAAAGGTACCATCCCATCTACTAAATGGAAGGATGAAAATGTGGGCCCATGTCAGTCTGTCCACAAGTTCTGTCCAACGCTCTACTGCTTCTTCTGCTGTTGGCAGCGCTCACAGGGCTGTACCAAAACAACAGTCAATCGTGGTTTTGCAGCCATTGCTAAGGCACGCTAACTTGGATTGTTTGTTAAAGCAGATTAAGCAAGTTTGCAAAGTGAAATTTTTACATTTATATATATATATTTATATATATATATTCATTTATCACTAAATATTTCTAAACTAAGCTAAGTTTGCATAGTTAATTGTTTTCATTATGCTATTCTGTTTTCTATTTTAGTAAACTCTATTCTAAAGTTGAACTATTATAACTAAATATAATTATTTTATTGTCCAGCCCTACTTTGACACAAAGTCTAAATATAAAGGCACAACAGCTGTTTTTGATTCAAATTTACAGATCTCAAATCCAATGCCAACAGTTACAATATTAGAACAATCACAAAACCGGTCAGAAACAGACATACTTGCTGTACAGTAGAGTTTCCTCCATTGAGAATAGCTATGCCCAGCTTCAGAGTAGAGGCCACCATGGGACCCATCTCACCTGGTAAAAGGGAAACACACACGGAAAAAAAGAGTCCTAACAATATTCCTGGAATTCCTTCATGCATGTGTAGTGGGGACGACCATTCTATGAACCATTAACACTGGTCACTGTCACCTTTTTAATCTGGGAAATTATAATTCACTCAAGGTGAGAGGCTACAACTGTGCGACTTTCAAGGCTTTGGAGTAGTAGTAAGTGAGCACCTTCTAACTCTTGCTGCCTCCAGCTTACACCTATAAGCATAAACCTGAGCATCGTAAGTGACCATACAGCTAATTTACTCAACTACTAGTATCAAAGTATAGTAATATTAGTTATGGTAGAGTGATAGTAGGAAGTAGAAGGCAGGATCCTTCAGTAAGTGAATCCTACCTTTGCTAGCGCTGATGGTTTGAAGCACCATCTCAGCAGCTCCACGGTCATGCAGCCGAGCCTGCTGATACAACAGCTTCTGCTTCTCCATCTCCTTCTCCTATTGATGTGAAACAGGACACATGTCTGACAGGCTGCAGCATACCAGTTTATTGCCAAGGCCATCATGGTAACTGACAGACACACACTTATCACCTACTTCAAAACTCTTCACTTCCTCTCCATCCTCATCCTCTTCATCATGGCAACTCTGATAAAAAGGAAGCATTAACATCGACAGGATCATCATCATAATCACTATCATCATCCTGTCATAAGTCAGTTACTAGTACTGGTATTTGTAAGCTGGTACCTCAGCCATGATGTCAGCATAAGCCATGTAGAGATTATCCTCATCCAGTTTACTGTAACAGGAAACACACGCACACACATAATCACAATTTGACTGAAGAGGTTTTATTATTCAAGCAGCATTAAGAAATGTTGTTGTTTTTATTGCAGCACTGACCCCAAACCACTGTTAATCCTGCTAAAAATCAAGTGCAGCTGGACACAACGTTTAGCCACTTTTAAGGGGACTGGTTTGCTTTTTCATACTTTCATAGGCATATCTATATGCCATTCAGGCATATCTACAATGTTACAATGTCAGATGTTAATGTTTAACATGACCAAAGCTTCAAATAATGAGGTAAAAGTAATTAAAAGAATTCACTGTGAGCCCAAACCTCAGACATCCCTCTGTTCTGAATGTTCTGTTTTTTCTACTAACGGCTAGGAATAATGTCATTCCGAGCCAGATTTTGATATATGGGCTGTGTTCGAAACAGAAGGCAGTTGCCTCGCTGTCTCGATACCAGAACAGACAGCTGCCTCAGAAGGAATCACTTTCAAGTGAAGGCATTTCTGTAAACACTGATTTCGAACTGCCTTCTAAGGCAGCACTTACGGCAACGACTGCAGTCAGCATGCCGTCTTGTGTCTGTTCTGGCTGTCAGAAGAGAGACGCTGGTCTTAGCATCAGCTAACTAACTACTGAAAGCCAAATAGCTAACAGATATACGGAACAAACTTGGTTGTTTACAGTCACGGCCTAGTATGATATTTCAATGTTTAGTTCTCGCTAACTTTTCAAAAATCTAAAGAAAAATACTAAAAACTTTTAAAAACGTATATTTGTATACGAATTCAGCTTGTTTGTCCACCATCTTGACCAGTTTTCGAAAGCTACGGCGGCCGCACCCACACTGGTTTATGGGTAATAGGCAGCATCAAATTACCATCAATGCTGCCTTCAAAACTTGCCGTTACTGGGGCAGTTTGAAGGCCTCTTACGTGACAGGAAGAGATCGTTCGAGCTGTTTCGAACAACACTCGATACCTCACTGTCCTGTTAGACAACTTGAGCAGTTTAGCCCGTTTCGAACAAAGCCATGGACAAGGCTGCCCCATCCCTGCGGCAACCTGGTAAACCCATGTGACAATGGCCAATCAGAAGACAGTGGGCTTTTGTGGGGGGTCTCAAAGAGACAGGAGCATCTGCAGCTTGTTTCAGATGCTGAAATAAGGGCCTGCAGGAAGTGACAGTATAATATAGGAAGACAGACTTTTTTTGAGCTTTGAATCATGCAAAACTGGAAATGCAGTATAATAGGTCTTGTTTTATTCAAACATGCCGTTTGGAAGCAAACCATGAGCAACTTCTCCCTGCTCCCAACTGTAGACTGAACCCACGCAGTGTTAAGCAGCAGAGCGGAAATAAATAAGTGAATGGCGAAGGGAGTTGAAAATCCAGTAAGCCAGACAGATTCAGTCTTTTTATCAAGAGCTGGTAGAGATAAAACACCAGCAAATGTGAGCCTGGTGGCCAGATAGAAAACTGCCCTTTTTAACAAGATGTGTAAGTAAGCCCTTTGCTAACATTAAATATAGCTTCTGTTGGTCCAGAAATTCACATTTGCTAGAACTTTCTATCTTATAAATACTGTATCTACAAGAACCCACCACTTTTCTGTGAGGGCTGTTCTGCTGAACAGCTGAATGAGCTGATGCAGTGGATCAATGTGTTTCACTCCCTCCTCTTCCTCACATGGCTCCTGTTCACCTGGTTTCTGAAAATCATAGGAGATTCTATAATAATCATGGGGGAAACAACTTGGATGCTTTTCCTCAAAGTAGAAGAAATAGCTAACTTGTTTTACATTTATATTGATATTAACTTACAGCGAGGTCCTCTATGAGTTTATCTTCAAAGTAATGTTCCTCTGCCTCAATCCAGGACTTCTCATAGCCCTGCAGGAACAAGTTGACAGCCCGGTGCCTAGTTTGGGGGAGATACATTAGGAAGGAAAACTAAATGTATTTTTCACAAGATATACCAGGTGTACAGTACCCACACATGCACTCTCTACATATCCTGCATGTGTGTGGGTGCTTACCTGGGCAAGTTATAGAGTGGTGCCATCCTGAAGCACGCAACCACTGCTCTTTTCCTCTGTTTGGACAGCAATTTGTGCCACACAGCCTTCTTACTGCGCTGAGGATGTTCAACCTAAACACACAAACTGAACCACTCAGTACGGGAGACTTTCAGTTGATGTAGCTCACCATCTGGAGGCCACATTGCCCACACCTCTTGGACAACTGGTTAGATAAGTGTATAACATTTCTGTATTCAAAGAACAGACATGCTTATGTCTCTTTTTGGAGGTAATGGACAATCAGCTCTTCTAAGGGGAGAGTGCAGGCCAGCGTCTCTTTTCAAAGCTGGTCTTCTTCAGGAGGAGCAGAAATACTCAAACAAACACACCTGGTCTAGGTGGAAGAGGACATGAGCAATGTCCAGGACTCTGTCCACGGTTTTCTCTGGGTCGGAGGTGTCCTCATAGTGGTTTGGGAGGTCTCTGTACAGAGCCATCTGCCAACGAATAGCTGGGTCCTCCAGCTGTACAAGAAACATACATACAGTCACAAACACACCGAGGACATGCATTTATTTGTGTTTCGAGGCTGTGCACTATGACCACTATGAGTAGATAAAGTCAGAAAGCATAATATACTGGCAATACCGCCGACTCTGTTAATTACAAGATCAAAGTCATCTTACCTTTCCTTGCAAATGGAGATTGTTCCTAATGATCTCTCGAACTTCATCCTCTGTATCTTTCTGTTGACGGAATAAATGCAGAGTGCAGTAAATTGGCAGAATTAGGGCACACCTTAAATCTTCTGTTAATGAGCACCACAAGTGTGGCACACTGTAACTTAATCAAGCTTCTCCAATTGTTAACCTACTCTTGGCACAGCAAGCAAATGTTTTGGAGAGGATATAAGAGGTCTGTCTGTTTCATATTATACAGGCAGACCAGTAGTGATATTTTGGAGATAAGCCATTTAGAGATTTCTGTACAAGTAGTACAATTACAATTTCTATTCTGTAAAAAATATGAAGTCAGTGCATGCTCTGGAGAACTGGTGAGATGTGTTCTACACTCTTTGTCTTTGTCAGGGTGGCAGCAGCATTCTGAAAAAGCTGCAGCTTTTTAACAGTTTTTGATAAAAGGTTGATTTAAAAAAAAAAACTGAATGTGTTTGCTGAAGTTTAGTTAAACGTAGAATGTGTATGAATTCATGTCATAATTGCTGTTTACTGCCAATAGCTAGTTAGGTGTGCAACCAACTTAGCATGCAACAGAACCGGGCTCAGCAGCCTCCCAGTGATTCCGGTTGGACTGAACATCTAACTCGATGAATTAAGGGTTTATTTCAACCAGACTGGAGCTGGTGATTGTTGGGACAGTGAAAAGACTAAGTTTGAAAGAAGTATGTTTTGCGATTACTGAACAAAGAAATTAGTTCAGAAAAAGAGAAAATCTCCCAGCTGAGACTACAGAGACCTGAACAATACTATCATACAATCAATTTTGTTTTGTCCATACTGAGTTGGTGAAAGTTCTGGGACAGTCCAGTCATTAATCCAGTTAATTAACTACATTAATTTTTCAATAGGATGAGATTCATTGGAAGAAAGGTAGTATGTAAAGTTGAGTATCATCTGCATAATCATGTACAGAAATGTTTTTCCAAATAATATGCCCCAGCAGAGACAAAAATTATTATGCTCCGTATGGTCTATCAAAGTGTACAGAATGAATCTTAAAACAGCGTCATAATATACTAGGTAAGTGGTGTTGTTCTTACTTGGGTGAAGCGGTTCTTAGCCAGTGCAATGAGCTCTTGTTCTCCGGGGGCGCACATGTTGAGTCCAACAGGCAGCAGGCGCTTCAGAGCGGCAACAATAAGACTCGTCTGCATAGAGTATCGATCTCCCTTCCTCTTCATCTTCTTCCTCTCTTGGTCTGAAACTATTCCCTGAGGCAGTTAAACGTTGGAAGACAAGACATACACACACGGATCACGTAAGTTTCATGTTATTTCCTCCCTTGCATTTAACACAAACACACACATAACTAGCAATATACAGTAAACTTCTGACACGTACAGCTTGATTCCCTCCACACACATGTGCTCATACCTTTGACATCTTACACTTAGTGTCAGTGATGAGGAATGACATGTTGTTGATTTCATTCTGGACCACAAAGTTCTGCTCTTCTCTCTTAAAGTTCTGCAGATAGATAACAACACAAATGACACTTTTCAGTACTTCACAGTCACACTATCTGATGCTACATTAGTTTCACATCCTTGGGTTGAAAACAAAGTCAGAGTGTTAGTACATTGTGATGGTTCAGTGACAAGTTAAAAGGACCATTCACCTTGTGTTAAGTTGAGATCACATGGTGTACACGAGTGTAGGGTTCAGTGCTGCTAAGCAGCTGCTGGATCAGAGTTTAGCCTTTTTTTCTCACCTCAGAAAAATCTCTGTATGTAAATTACAGTATGCAGTACAGAGCTCATGCCCTAAATATTGCATGATAAAATGTTTTATATCTAAATATACAATACTTTCTAACAGTTTGTCATTTTTTGCTGTTAAGAACATTTCTATGGCGTCATAGAAGCTGCAGAATGAAAGGTTGATTCTCAGTGGGATCAGCAGCACAACCAGTCCTTTGGAGGGAGTCAAAGACTTTTAAGAACCTGATAAAAATGACTATGCTCTGTCACACATACCATTAGATCTTGTCTATTGCTCCCTCATCTGCCTCTCACTGTGACAATTTAAATCAGTGGAATGTTTTTGGTTTCTTTACATCCTCCTGGTGATTTTCTTACATGTGACTTGGCCCAGAAGATGAAAACCTCAGCCACCATGCGGAACACCTCCTCAGCTTCTGGGTTGGATTCTTTCAGCCATCTGGCCCTGTCAGTATACAAAGACAGTTCAATGATAGTGGCACCTCTTAAAGTTTCATAGTGGAGTTTTAGACATCTGGCAACGAAATGAATCTGTTTTGAAGTGGGATCCCATTTGTTTATCCCATGCTCAGTTCTACCAGTGGTGTCCCCGTATCCTACTGATCAACAGGTGGCAGTATCAAGCCAAGCCAAGCAGCCATACACTAACAAAGGCAGTGGATGTGAACAATTCTGAATTTAAAATACCTTAAAAATCAGTCTCCCAAATGTTTTATGAGCAAGGAAATGCATTCAACATTTGTTAGAGCGCAAGGATACAATGTGCTTTGGTGAGAAATTCTGGATGTAAACATAACTTACACTTACATGAACTCAACAGGTTCCCTTAAAGCATAACAAAGTACCCCATGTTGTAGACACTGGCTATTGGTGCAGTCATCCTTTTCTCCAAAGTACAGCAAATATGCAGCTTAGTGTTAGTAACACTGAGCATCTGCAGAACAAGCATTTAGCTTGCATTGCTTAATTGTAATTCATCACACTGCAATGGAGTCCATATTTGTATAAGCAGAGAAGATTTGGAACAGTCCAATCAGAGCACTGTACCTGTTGTAGTCAACAAATCGTATGAGGAGAGGGTAGAAGGCATACAGGTCTCTGACCAGTATGGTAAACTGGTCCATGATGAGAAGTTCCGTCTCTGACATCTCACCCCTCCCCTCCGCCTTGCTGTGTTCCTCATCCATCAGAACAACTGCTGCTTTCTACAGAACAGAGAGAGAGAGAGATAAAAGAATAAGATAAATGTCTGAAAACTAGTGCTAATAGATGGGACCTGAACCAGTTATTGTGTTATTTTGGCAGATGAAACTAAATCATTTCAATTTCAAAGAGAACACAAATGGGCTGATGTGTCAGTAGAATATGAATTAGAATAATTTTGATTGAATTTGTAATGTTTAACTTGAATAATTGTAGTGTACTGAAACTCTGAATAGCATAATTTGAAACTGAATTTATTAGTTTGAATCTGAATATCAGTAAACCTGAAACTGTTTTTAATATTATGAAATTGCATTTAGTTGCAAGTGAAACTGTATTTTAGCCTCACTAAAAATTGAACTCTTTACTTAAAAACAACACTAGACTTTCTCTTTCAGTCCTCTCAATTCAAATTCACTTTTCTCATCCCATTTTCAATCCACAAGATTCAGTTTTCAGGTCAGATAGACACTTCTGGATCCTTGAGGAAGAGCAATTGAGTGTAGATCAAGCCTGCATTCTTTCTAACAGCCAGCAGGGCCACAGCAAAATGAAGCCTGGTTCAATCAGAAATAATAGGTGCGTTCAAGATGACGGCGACTGACTTTTGGCGACTTTATAGACTAACATGAGCTGCAGGTGACTGCAGGGGCGGGGTATAAAAATGGCGCCGTAAAGTCGGACACATCCTACCTGCGTGAGCTTACTCTGAGCTGAGATCAATGACTGATCTCACGGCAAATCCAACTTAGTGCAGCCTGAGAAAAGCAACTGCGGCTGCTGGACTCGGCGCCTACAGTCGCCTAGCTTAATTGCTCTTACTGAAGGACCCCAACCTTGAAACGGAATCTTGTGGATTGAAATTGAAATGAGAAAAGCAAAATTTAATTGAGAGAACTAAAATTATTTAAAGAGCTGAAATTTTAGTGAGGCTTAAACACAGTTTCAATTAACTAAATTAAATTTCATTATATCACATTCAGTTTCAAGTTTATTGGAATTCAGTTTCAAATCCCATTGCTTGCACTCCAGTACATACAGTATGTACACGTGTATATACTGTATGAGTATGTATTATTTGAGTCCACCTATATTCTAATTAGCTAAGGAACAATCAGTACAGTACACAATGACAATGACTTACTTTTTTGAGTTTCTCCATCAGAGGCAGGAAGTGAGTCTTCAGTAGCTGGGCTTTGGCCTTGCTGATGATTGGCTGAGAGAAGACTTTGAAGCAAGGAGAGAGATGGAGTTCAATAATAAAACAAAGACCAAGGACTTAACAAGGTATTAGCTATCGTTCTATTTCGTATAGGTTTCACTTGTGGGCTAGAGGTAAAGCAGGATGAGTCAACGCCTCACTGGGTCCATAAGCTACCACCAAGCACAGACACACCTGCCCATCTCATAATAAAACAGTCCCTGCCTGACATTATGCAGTGTGCAATGGCGCACCACACATGCTTGATGGCGCGGCATAGTAGAATATCACATATTCACCATGTCTAACACGGCTGGGGATGGAGAAGGGAGCCTTGCAGTTGTGGGATCTGGGGATTCTGAGACATGTGGGAGCCACAGAGAGGGCAGCCAGATTGCTGACTCTCTTGGCAGATGTTGTGCCAAAAGCAGTGCAATGAGCGTTCTCTTGCACAGCAATGAGATCAACCTCTAACTCACTGAACCTGCTCTAGATCTGAACAATCAGGTTGGGGAGGATGCTCACTCGTCCTGGCGAGGGCTCCCCCACTACATGATGTCCGCCCCCCCTGTTCAGTACGCCAGGGACTTTTTCTGATGGAGAGCAAGTGAGTATGAGCCAAGAGCAGCAGCCACCTGGTCAGGCTCAGCAGCTGCATGTGCTGGTTTCATGAAGAAGAATGTGGAGAAGAATGTGGGTCGGCCTCTGGCCTGCACCACTCTGAGCACATGCCCCTGATGCGCTGTGGTTGACATGTGGAGCAACCACTCTGCTGCCCCCCATGGGTTCAAAAGGGCAGGGGAGGCGTACCCTGAGGAAGGGTAGCAGCGTCTGATCTCCATTGTTTGAGAGGGTTCAGCTCAGGACAAGGAAATGGAGGCTGTTGGACACTTGCACACACTGCCAAGTAGGGTGGTGAGGGTCAGCGTTACATGTGTGATGTCTGCACAAGACAAAGTCATTGTACTTGTGGGCCCAGTGCCACAGTCATCTCTCTCTCCTTCTCTACCATTTAGGTAGGCTTCGCTTCTAATGGGGAAAGGGAGGCGCGTGAACGCTGCCAGGTAGGGGGATGTGGCTCTCAGGGAAGTATGTGTGTGCGGGCCGTCCCCGCATCAGAATGGGTTGCCATGCACATGGGCTTCTTTCCCCGCTGCCCGACTGAGTCATGGAGAAATATGTGAGAAAGAGGAAAGCAGGCTGGGGGNGTTATGGCGGTGCAGGTGGCGGGATGGTGTAGGGAGCTGTCCTGGCAGCTGCCGCTGGACGTCTGTGCCACTGATGGCTGGCTGAGCTGGTGGGAAGAGCAGCTGCTTGTGTGCAACATAACTGGATGATGGGCGGGAGCTCCTTATGGAGACTGCCGAACGATGGTGGCGGAGATTGAAACTCCGGGGTCCCCTGGAAAAGCTGCACAGGGATGGAAGGAGCGGAGTCGTCCTACTCTCGCTCTTCAGAAATCAGAAAGTCCAGGGGTTCATCCAGCGAGTGGGTGGGCTGCCACACCTCCTCGTCCTGCCTGGTGAAGTTGTCCACTCGCCGCTGCTACCCCTCCGGGAAGAGGAGAGCACAGTATTGACAGCACACGCGGGGGGTGAGTGCTCGGCCAGCGTGCTCCGGTCCAAGGCAGGCCTCATACTGGGGATGGAGATCCCCAGGCAGGATAAACTGTTAGGATTTATTATTTATAATGATAAATAATAAATATTATTATTGATGCCAATCAACTTGAATCCTTGCTTTTTTCACTTCTATGTTTTTAATGGTAGGGCCCCACATTAGCTCTTGAAAAGGGTCCCACACACAAGGCGGCTGTGGCTCAGGAGGTAGAGCGGGTTGGCCGTTAATCGGAAGGTCGGCGGTTTAATCCCCGGCTCCCCCAGGCTGCGTGTCCTTGGGCAAGACACTGAACCCCGAATTGCCCCTGGCGGCTGTTCCGCCAGTGTATGAATGTGTGTGAATGTTAGTTCCGTTTGAGCACTTAGGCTCAGAGTGAGTGTGTGTGTGAATGCAGAAGTAGTGTAAAAGCGCTTTGAGTAGTCGAAAAGTCTAGAAAGGCGCTATACAAGTACGGAGCATTACACACGCACACACACATTTTTTCATGTATTGTCATGTTTACCAGCTAGTCGTTTCATCCAGGCCCCTTCATCTATTCCCAGGTTATTGTAGATTATCTTGAGAATGTTTCCCAGCAGAGTATTCATGTGTTCAGAGGTCACTGAGGTGCAGCAGCTGTCAGCTTTTTCTGGGTTGCTCTCTGGTCCGTGTTCCCACCAGTGAGACATGTAGCTGCACAACATTGGCAACACCACCTACAGAAAAAGGAAAAATACATACTTCAGGTTAAACTATGATGAGTTCACTTACTTCAGTTAAATTGTGTTATTCCCAATGGGATGACAAATTTCCTGCATTTTGACCCATTTAACTATTTAGTAGCAGTGGGCAGCCAGCTGTGCAGTGCTGAAGTACCACCTCTAGTTCAGATGTGTGGTTAAGGGTCAATGGAAGATATTTCTAATACCTAATAAACAATTTTTGGATAAGAAGAAACATATTTAAGTTTGTCAGTTAATTGTATATCCCACCTCCATGACATGGGGCATCTGATTGTATCTCATGCCAGACTCTGCCAACTCCATGATCTCCTCTAGAGCCTTTTCTAAGTTTGGGATCAGGGGACAAACCTCCCCAACCTGCCCTGGAAGACCTAGAGCTGAGAGGTGGAGAAAGAAATCAACTTAAACACCAAAGACATGAATGCATTACTTAATAATTACATGTAATGCTGTTAAGTTTGTATTCCACCGGGAAAGTGGAAGCATGTTTGTCTAATGTTACTTTTTGTTCATGTTATGTCAACATCAGTACCTTCTGCATACTAGGTGCTCCTTCATTAGAAAGAAAGGGCTAACTAGTGTTGTTTTTCTTTCATGGGTCCAGTTCAGGTGATGATAAATGACTAGACTGTCAAAACTAACAGAAACAGGTAGTCCTGTAACCTTAGCACTCTTTATACAGTATAATTCTGTAATTTGAGTCTCAGAGTAACATACAGAGTGCTGAGTTTCATACAGAGTAAATACATTATCGTTACCACAGGACCATCTTGGTGTGACTCCAAGAAAATGCAAACAGACAGAGCAGCTAAACACTGAAATAAAAACACAAATTCATCAGTACCTGCTCTGTCTTTAGCTCCTTTGCTGTTGTAGATGGAGAAGCTGTTGAACTTGTTGATGTGAGGCTCTAGGAAAGCAACAGGAAAGGCTGCTGAGAAGGCAGCTAAACACTTTCCTAATGCTGGACGCTGTCTGGAGAGGAGACGAGACAAGAGGAGAAGGGAGATTAATCAGTGTCTAAATTAATAAGTAATACAACCGAATACACAAACGCACTGCAAATACACACAATACAACCAAATACACAAACACATACATCTATTTATTTGTTGCAGCCCACCACAATATCAGCCCTGAGTGCCACATATTGATTTTTGATTTTTTTTTGTACTAGGCCTATTTAAAATCGTATTTGATTGTAGGGCTGCATGCAGCAAGTAACACATCCTTTCGCTCGTCTCTCTCTCTCTAACTCTCTCTCCCTCTCCTTCACAAACATATCTAAACAAATCAGTCCAACACAACGCTATCAGCCTAGCTCATAAGGAGAGCTAAGTTAATGTTAGAATCTATGGTTAGAATACAGCTGGGTTTTCGAAGCTATTTAATCTCATTACTACAGTATGTTGCTGTCTTGCCTTGTGTTTTTGCTTTCAAGATCCTGCCACCTTAACCTTGACCTGAGCCTTAGCTAATTTCCTCCACAAATCACTAATGTCATCCTGCTGCCTCCTCTGTCTGCACATGGGTCCTTCCCCTGTTGCCAGTCTCCCATACAGCCATGACACTAATAGACATACCATCCTGGCGTGTGGACAGTAAGAAAATCAGAGTAAACGATGTTGATTTTGAGTTATATTCAATTTTACAGATGTGGAAGAAAAAATGATTCTATAAAAGGTTTCCTGTATTTTAAAGACATATGTCCTGTAGGAAATACTGTACCTCTCTACATAGATGCTTTTGTTGGTTCCCAGAAAGTAGAGACTGTTGAGAATTCTGTAGCAGGAAACCTGGACATCATCCACTGGAAAAGAGCGGCAAACAAAAAAGAACTTTTGCAGATTACATTTCAAAGAGATCTGTCCTTTTCTTTGAATGGAAAAAATAATTTCCTTTCCTTTTCATGTAAATGACCAATTATTAAGTTTTGCATCAGAATGAAATGAGAATCAATTTTATTTTGAAAATCTAACATTATTCTCCAGATTCAAACATAATATGAACACTAAATGTCAGTACGCACATACGAGGTCTTCTCCAAACATGTTTTGTCCGATGTGTTCAAACAGAGAGGAGAGGACGGGCAGCAGGGCGAAGGTAGTGTAGTTGATGATCTGAGTGACACCTCGCGGCTGCTCTCTGCTGTGGGTGAACTGACCGAGTTTCAGGTTCTCTTGTGTCTTCTCCAGATCTTCTGCCGCACTATCGAAGTACGACCGCAGTGCTGCCTTTACTGACTCCAGACCAGTCTTCATCACTGTCCTGATATATGGTGTGAGTTAGGTTTTACATTATCTTTTTAAGAGATATTTCTTCCAACCAACTAGATTTTAATAGACAGAATGTGTTTTTTCTTTTACTACTATTGTAATCGCAGCTACTCAAAACAAAGCAAACAAATGAAAAACTCTTAGATAATAAAGCAAAAAACAAATGAACAGCCAAACTACATTCCATCAAAGGTGCTTTTGAAGACTGAGCCTAAAGTTCAAACCAGAATGTCTACATAGGCCCAACATCCCATGTTCACTGTGGTGTCTTTTTTTTCAATGACTTTTTTTATCTCGTCAATAACTAAACAAGGCATTTTAATGGTTGATATACAAATCCATATCTAGTCTGATTCCTTTCAACAAGTTTCTTTGGCCGACCACTACATCTACGGCCTGCAGCATTGCCTGTTTCTTTGTGATTCTTCAAAAGAACTGGGACAGCACATCTGGAAACCCTTGTCTGCCTTGAAATGTCTGCCTGGGAAATACCTTGCTGATCCAGTATAACCTTGTGTGTTGTTGCTGTTCTTCCAGTTGCTCCTCTCTGTAAATGTACGCTACTATGTCAGCCACGGAGTTTGACAAGAATCTGTGCTGGGACCAATCCCGTTCACCTTATATATGCTTCCTTTAGGCAATATTGTCATGAAACATTGTTTCACTGTTATGCAGATGATACTTAACTATATCTATTGATCAAGCTAGATTAAACTAAGTTATCAAAATTTTAAGTGTGCCTTCAGGATGTAAAAACCTGGATGACATACACCTGATGGCATCGCCCTGTCCTTCAGCACCACCGTGAGGAATCTCTGAGTTATCTTTGATCAGGACATGTTCTTTAACCCTCAAATTAAATGAACTTCGAGGACCACCTTTTTTTACCTACGTAACACATATTAAAATGAAATGCGCAAAAACTAGTCCATGCATTTATTCTTCTAGACTTCTAGGCTGCATTACTCCAGTACTTTGTTATCAGGCTGCTCTAAAGTCCATTAAGACTCTTCAGCTGATCCAGAATGCTGCAGCATGTGTCCTGACAGGAACCAGGAAAATAGATCATATTTCTCCTGTATCAGCTTATCTGCACTGGCTCCCTGTCAAATCCGGAATAGAATTTAAAATCCTTCTTCTCACATACAAAGCTCTTAATGATCAGGCACCATCTTATCTTAAAGAGCTCATAGTAACTTACTATCCCACCAGAGCACTGCGCTCCCAGAATGCAGGGTTAACTTGTGGTTCCTAGAGTCTCCAAATGTAGAATGGGAGCCAGGGCCTTCAGCTATCAGGCTCCTCTCCTGTGGAACCAGGTTCCAGTTTGGTTTCAGGAGGTAGACACCATCTCCACATTTAAGAGTAGGCTTAAGACTTTCCTCTATGATAAAGCTTATAGTTAGGGCTGGCTGAGGTGAGTCCTGAACAATCCCTTAGAAATGCTGCTATTGGCCCAGACTGCTGAGAGACTTTCCATGATGCATTACCTCCATTTCTCTCCATTCTCTTTCCTGTAGTCTTGTGCTTTCTCGTCCCTCTCCTCTCTCCTCCTATCACTTTCTTCAAGTGTTTCTGGCTCTGGAGCTGTAGAGACTGGATTTGTGGTTGTCAGCTGCTACTACCCTGTTCTTGCTTGACAGCCTTTGCTACAATTGTTATTACTAGTCCAATGGTTATTATTATTATGATTCATATATCATGGTTCTGCTTGAGGTTTCTTCCTCTTAAACACAAACACTTTTGCTAGACCAGCTCTATTTGAAGATGAGATAACTGTTGTTGTGAATTAGCACAATATAAATAAAATTGAATTGAATTGAAAAGCATAGTCAGTAGTCATCTTTAACACTATATACAACATGCCACAGTTTTACCTTCCCTGGTATAATAATAAGGAGCACACACACATCACAGTTCGTGTCTTTCCTTACCTGGCATCCAGGCTTTGTCCCAGTATCTGCAGGCAGTTGACTATAGATGTAGCATTGTTACCTGGGAAGCAGACAGGATCACATAATAAACAGAAACCCCTCTGTACATAGTGGGTAGGGTTTTTGGTTTTATCTGTCAGGGACGTGAAGAGACAAGCACAACAGCACACTAAAACAACAGGGGAAACAAATCTGGGGAATAACATCCGTCATGTATGTGCTTTAGTAAATGACACAGCAGAGCATCATATTCAAAGAAAAAATATGTTCCTTTAAAAATAAAAGCCTATGTTAAAATCACAAGTGGGGATATTCATTTGAAGCCATTTACAATGTAAACAGTACTGGAAAGCAAAAATTCAGACAGCCAAATACATACCAATAATAAACTTCAGGTTTTAGTCTGCAGAGGTGGAACATATTTTTACTTTGAGGAGTAAGATGCAGTGCTTTGGTACACAGTTGCAATACACACTACACACACACACACCAATATCATGCATGCATGCACGCACACTCCCACCCATGCAAACACCATTTTAGGATGCTCTTGAGCTTTCTAATGTTCATCCTCTAAGCGTGTCTCTGTCCCACACAAACACGTTACTGATCACATACTGTGTAGCAGATAGCTGTCTATTAACACATGCACTCAATCTATAGGATAATTTATTCGATAATGTGTCTCAGATAGAAGAAGTTCCAATGTACAATAAGGTTAGACCTTCACTCAGTCCTCAGTATTGCTCACACAAAAACATGGTATTGACTTATATTCATTCCCAGATGTTAACCTTTAAAGGTACCATGTGGAGCTTTTGACCACTAGTAGCACTATGAAGCAACATCTGTACATGTGGATTCCTGTTTTTGTTGTCAGTTACACATCACTGCTGATGTTTTCACGCTGTTATCACACTGATGCACAGTTTGTGGTAACACGTCACGCAAGAAACACATCAATGTGCCAACAGACAAAGGCAGGAAAGAAGCCTGCCACCACGTAAAAATGGATATAAACTAGGGCTGCCCTAGACTAAGGATTTACATATATCTCGACAAGCTGCAGAGCTGCAGTCTCTGTTCATTCAACTTACACTGACTTTTACATTTAAAAACAATGCATTTTCGGTAGGCAGGTTTTACCTGCATTACTGATTTTCGGGGCCACTTGGGGTAGCATATACAGGCTGTGACACAAACTCTCACTTCAACTTTTAAGGTGAAATAGCTAACATGCTAGCATCCCCAGCTCCTTCTCCCCACATCTCGACACATGTTGACGACATATTGAAGTGTCCTTGTCCTTGCCATGAGTGTAAGTGTGTGCCTTATAAAATTGCAATAACAAAGCAGCTATTTGTGTTTGTATAACTATTAACACATTCAGCAGAGCAACATTAGCATTTGTTTAGTTGTGTTTGTGTCCACCTGATAAATGTAAGACCAATATTCACTCTCTTTTAGCTCTGTTTTTGGTCTCCAACCCCTCCAGAGAAAAGTATCTGGCTCTTTAACAGCTAAATGCTCCACTGAGTTCACCAGCCAATCACTGTGTCACATTCTGCTGTGCAGGTGGGTACGGTGGCTTTAAAAGGAGACACTGACGAGATAAGGGCAGTTAGACTGAACAAGAACAGTAAAGTTAAGGGCATTAAAACCAAACCAATGAGCTGAAAGACAATATTAAGGTCAGTAACAATGAGAGCAGCTGCATAGTTAGTAATAATTATTTGTGAGTTTGCAACTAGTATGAGCAACCAGGTAATCATGGATCACATGAATGCAATCACAACACATGATCCCCATGTGATCCACTGTTAATATATAATATAGTCACTTGAAGTCTATACAAGTGGTTCCCCTCATTTTCCCCTAACAGCCATCAAGATCATCCTGTCAAAATATGTCAACATCTTCGGCCGAGTATGAAACCATTCATACTGCACTCACACAATCTCAGAACAACAGCACAGGAGGAGCAGAAGTGGAAGCTTTAGGCATGAACGTCCTTACCGAATAAGGATATCCTATGTCTGACAAGAACTCCAAGTTTGCAGAAAAGACTGAAAAGATTCAATGAAAGGAGAGAGGAGGAGGAAGAGAGGGAAGTAGAGAAATACATAAAAGAAAGGTGTGAGACAATCAAATTAGAAAGACCCAGAGAAAGACAAAGAGGAGCAGGAGAGATGTACAGTCATCGGCCACTTTATTAGGTACACCTGTTCAATTGCTTGTTAGCCAATCACATGGGAACAACTCAAAGCATTTAGGCGTGTAGACGTGGTCAAGGCAACTTGTTGAAGTTCAAACCGAGCATCAGAATGGGAAAGAAAGGACATTTAAGTGACTTTGAACGTGGCATGGTTGTTTCAGAAACTGCTGATCTAGTGGGATTTTCACGCACAACCATCTCTAAGGTTTATAGAGAATGGTCCGAAAAAGAGAAAATATCCAGTGAGCGGCAGTTGTGTGGATTAAAATGCCTTGTTGATGTCAGAGGTTAGAGGAGAATGGCCAGACTAATTTGAGATGACAGAAAGGTGACAGTAAGTCAAATAACCACTGGTTACAACCATGGTATGCAGAATACCATCTCTGAACTCACAACACATTGAACCTTGTAGGTGATGGCCTCCAGCAGCAGAAGACCACACTCAGGCACACAGGCTCACCAAAACTGGACAATAGAAGATTGGAAAAACGTTGCCTAGTCTGATGAGTCACAATTTCAGCTGCGACATTCAGATGGTCGGGTCAGAATTTGGTGTAAACGACATGAAAGCTTGGATCCATCCTGCCTTGTATCAACGGTTCAGATCAAATCATCTCAGAGGGGTTTCTTGAACATGACAGTGAGTTCACTGTACTCCAGTGACCTCCACAGTCACCAGAACTCAATCCAACAGAGCACCTTTGGGATGTGTTGGATCGGGAGATTCAGGAGCTGACAAATCTGCAGGAACTGCGAGATGCTGTCAGTGTTTCCAACACCTTGTTGAAAGTATACCACAAAGAATTAAGGCAGTTCTGAACGCAAAAGGGGTCCAACCCGGCACTAACAAGGTTTACCTTATAAAGTGGTCAGAGAGTGATGTCAGGCTGAGACGTCACACAGCTCAATGACGTGTTTTTGTCATACACACTCAATTAGAATTAGAAGTAGCAGTTTCCCACATACAGTCATGGGTCTTATTTCACTTATGGGCAATAATACATCACAGAGTGAGTGCTATACCCTGCACTTGGTTTTCTGTCGCTCTATTGTCATTTGCCACACTCACCTGGTCACCATCTCCTTCTCCTTGTTGGAGGCGTGGCCACCACTGCTGATTGGATGGATGGCTGTGGACAGGAAGTACAGCCTGTGGTTTTTAAAGTACTGATCCACCAATGGCAAGACAACCTGAGGGTCAAATGGCATAGATACACAGTGCAATTACTTATGTGTCTGTCTTTCAAATAGAAACAAATGGGTCTTACGAATAAAAGTCTGAAGCCCCCCCCCAGCAGTTTTTCTTTAGAAGTTAAGACTTCAATAAAAACACCTGTCATTTCACACATGAAACCTGTATGTCATACCCCAAATTGATTTTATGTGTTATACTGCACGGACCAAAATGTTTGTCACATTATTTATCAGTTTATAATAAATAGATAGAATTAATGGCCGTTTTGTTTATCAGACAATGTTTTCCTCAAACTTCAACTTAAAAACACTCCAAGGTCAAAGTAAGCACATCAAAACACACAGCTGACTGATGAAGCAAATAAAATATTGGGTTCTGACCTTTCCAAAGAACTTAATCTGCTGTTCATGAGGAATCTTCTCTCCCTTTGGTCTTGTTCCCACATCTAAGTACAAGGTAGAACACAATCAAAGAAAATAAAGTCTGGATAAATGCATCTGACATCTGCATATCTCCTCAGGTGGTTGAGCTAGGAGCAAGACCTTTCCATTTTCATTCTCTAAAACATGTATGACATTATGTTCAATTTGTGGTGCAAAGAGTCCACCGAAAATGGTCAGCAACCCCTAACCCTAACCCACTGTGTTTTTAAACTGCACCAAGGGGAGCAGACTTGCAACTAGGACTGAAACGATTAA
Organism: Lepomis gibbosus; assembly: GCA_029875015.1. Classification (NCBI taxonomy): domain Eukaryota; kingdom Metazoa; phylum Chordata; class Actinopteri; order Centrarchiformes; family Centrarchidae; genus Lepomis; species Lepomis gibbosus. The sequence goes on from JAPMOB010249642.1 coordinate 42,711, forward strand.
TCGATTAAATCGTTAAAATCCATTCCTAAAATGCTTTGACTCAAATTCTTTCGATGCTTCATTTAATTCATGTAATTATACAGCAAAGTGTTTCGCAAGGACATTTATTACTGCCGCACATCGCGCTTACGCTGTGAACATGACATGATTGTGATGCCGCTGTTTGCAAAGTGGAGGCAGAGAAAGAAAACAGCGAGGGACAAAAAAGAAAGTGTCCAAAGTCCGGGATTATTTCAAGCTAAAGAAAACAACTATTCTGTAATGTTACAGTCCATCCACCGTAAAACAAAACTTATGTCGCCTTGGCAACAGCACAACGGCAGCTTATTTAAAGCATCCGGTGTTCTGCCAGCGGACCACAGACAAGGTAACAGTAACAGCAACTTTAGCATTTAACTGAAATCATGATTGATTGTTGAGTTGAAGCCACAGTAAGCTGCAGACCTCAGCTGAAAATGTGAACATGAGCGTTTTTTGTTCTCATTTTTGGACCGTGAGTTGGAACCTCACAGTCAGGAGTTAACTGGGTGTCGGGGAGCTGCACCTTTTAACTCTCCTGCAGCTCTCTGTAGCTCAGACAATCCCTGCTACCTGCGTGTGCTAATCCATCATTTCACCCAGATTCTTTGTCTTTATAATTGCAGTCTTTATAATAACAAACAACAGCTGTTTCGTGTGCAGGAGCGCTCATTTCCCGTTTTACATTTCACATGTGTTTTCTTGTTTAAAGTGGTTTTGAAAATCAGCGTCGGGTGCCATAGCTATTGTCAGCTCCTGTAGTGTGTGTGAGCCCCTGTCACCGATCAGTCATGTAGTGTGAATGCCACAACGACTTCAAGACTGCCGTCATATCATCGGCTGACGCTGAAAGCCGTGTAGTCTGCACGAGCCTTTAATATAACTTGTATAGCACTCGGGTGATGTTTGTGTACTCTGCACATTGTTGTTATTTTGGTAATACCTTCCTCTCTACACCAGCCTGAATCATTCAGTTACAGTACTTGCATGGCATGCACACTGCATTATATCATTTCTTTAAAATTCACTGAATAACAGAAGTCTCACCAAACTCCATCATGTGTTGGTGCGCCTGGTCTACATATGTGATGAGCTGCTGGAGGAAGGTGTAGGCAAATCGTTTCTCTATAGCTGGAGTGTCCAGCTCCTGCGACTTCACACCTCTGAAAACAACATACACACTCTGAAAGGAAGGAGGTGACATTTTGGGAAATACACAGTGCTTTCATGTTACCCAGATTCACACGAGATAGGTCTGAGACGTGCTCAGCTTAGCTTAGCACAATGAATGGAAGTAGGGGGTTCTGGTAGCTTGGTTCTGTCAAAGATTAATAAACTCCTTCCAACAATTGCACAGCTGTCTTATTTCACAGAGGTGTCTTGTTTATTAACATGTTTAGACACTATTTCTTGAATGACAGCAAAGTGCACTGAATGCACACATCTTTAAAGTCTTAGTTTTTTGCTATCGTGGATGGCATTATTTATTTCACTAGCTAGGCTAGCAGTTTCCTCTTATTACAATATTACTCTGTGGTATGTTAGGCTAAACACATCCCAGACCTCTGTACTGGACACATAGATATGAAACTGATGGGACTGTGATGTAAGACATTTTAGCAAACAAGCATATTCCCTACAATGTCATACTGTTCCTTTTTGCTTGTAAAAATAAACCCAGTAGAGATTCACACTGTTGCTCATATCTGAATTCATTTGATGTAATTCATACAAGATTTAAATGTTTTTTTTTTTACAGTATCTCCAGTCTGTCTGTAAAGTCTATTTCCTACCTGGACACTGTGTAACCATTGATCTGTAGGAACTTAAGGATGTCTTGTGCCTTTTCTCTGTCTTTTGATTTCTCTTTGGCAGTCAGTGTATCATAGGGGACCAGCAGAGGATGGTTTCCTCCACCTGGAGACAACAGGAACACAACAGGATAAAGAACAGGCTGACACGAAAAGAACCCTTGTTTGTTTGAGCACCTCTTTATAGGATCAATAAGCTACTTTTATACTAAAATGCTGGCCCTTGCCTTTGTTTCATCACATAATGGCAACAATATACAGTCGGTGGTGAGAAGAAAAGTTTTATTAAAACGTGTGTGAATGTGTTGTGTTATATCTACCTTTGGCTTCTAGCTCCATTTTCTTTTTTCTGGCCCAGATATTGTGATAATTTTCTGCAAGCAACTCTGCCATTGACTAGAGAGACACAAAGGTAAACTCTGTTAAACAGCACATATCAATTCATCTATTCGGCCACAATTTCTTATTGTTTTCATATTGATATTAATACTCCTCTCTTAGTACTATTCTTTAGTTTTATCAATAACATATACAAAAACTTACCTGCATGTCTCTAGACAGTGTAACATTGCTCATATCAATGGGTCTGGGGCTGAATGCTGGCCCTCCTTCGAAAGACAGCTGTGGAAGACAGGATGTTCATTCAAATTTTGAAGCCAACTTTCAGTCCTGAACTAACAGCAACCTTTCACTTGCAGGCCGTCTTTTTTTCTTTTTTTTTTAACCTCTACGGCAGCTGCCTGCCATCTGCCTTACCTGGCTGGCCTGTGATATTCTCCTGGACTTGTTGTGAAGGCTGGCAGGGTCACCCTCTCTGATCCTGTCGATGCTCCAGCCCCACGACAACATGGTCTTCAGAGACTCTCTGACTGGCCAGTAATAGGCCTCCTTATCCTGCAAAATTACAACCAAACAGAAGACAAAAACGGACAATATTTTACACATGAACCACTAATGACACTGTAACCTATCAAAATAAAGGTGAGTGCTAAGTGTGCAAATCCTTAAAGAGAAAATCCTTGCTACAATTTCATTATAAGGTGTCCATAAATGGAGACCAAAAAGTTTCCCTTTTTTTCAAATTATTATTATCCAGGGCATTTTCAGTGACATACTTGTCCTGGTGGTTTTGGACTAAGAAAGTCCTGTGATTCCAAGTCTTTAATAAGACCTGGGCCAATTTATACATTCACAGTGTCTGAGGAAAAACAAATACATTTTGACATGCAGTTTTCTTCAATCATCCTTCTTCCTTCAAAGATAGATTTAAGGCTTCAGTTAAGGGTTCACTTTGGTCTATTGGCAGTATCAAAATGAAAGATGGCCTGTGGAGTTTTCTTATCCAAACAAACAAAAGTTATGTTTACAATCAGTGTTACTCACCAAAACGCACTGAGTATTCCACAAGGGTCAGTGTTAAGTCTACTATTATATAGCCTACATATACAGTATATATATATATTAATGACCTCCCTCTACAGTGTCATGATATTGAACTGCCAATGTATGCAGATGATACTGTTGTTTACACACATGGTTGAGATAGTAGCTGCAGAGTTAACAAGTGCATTGGTAAGGTTCACAGATTGGCTTGACCAATCATGTTTGAGTGTAAATGTTAACTAGATCAACTATATTTTTTTTTCTAAAAACCATAGTACCTTCTGTTAATCACTGATTTTAAATGTCTTGGCATGATACTGGATTAAAATTTGAACTTCAACAAACCACAAAAAATATCAGAGACTGTGTCTCTCTGGGCGTAGCAAAGACATTTATGCATGCTGTGATACTGTCCCACAGAACCTATTGGCCAGATCTAGCTCACATTTGGTAATACTGAGCTATAACACAGCTACCGACCTATCTGGTTAAATTAGAACATTTTTGCAAAACAATGACAACATGAAGCCAGATTTCGACAGATGCATGCAGACTACCTTCTCAGAGAGGCCTTTGTATGGCTTCAGTAAAGGGTGGCTTTTAGAGATTTCACACATCTGATCCCCATATGACCAGCCATTAGAAAACTGCAAAAGACACATAATAAAAAAAATTATAAAAAAAAAAAAAATCCTACATAATATAACTACAACCATAATTTCATGTGACTTGTCGCCTTCTTACCTTTTCTATACACCACTTCTCATGGTTGTGCTCTGCATACCTGGTTATAAAATAGTCCAGTTTCTCTGGGACTGTCACACTGATAAAGATAGAGGAGAAGAAGAAAAGCCTTTTAAATATGTGGGATCACCTGCAGTTTCTTTTATCTTCTGAATTTATTTTAAGAAATGTTATTGGATTAATTGTTATTTTAATTATGTCTTTCTAAGAATAAAAGACAGAATTTGGATCTGCACCAAAAATGACTTTTTACAACAAATAAACATGACAACACTTCTTTTGAAATTGAAAACTCTTTTAACATAAAATAAACACAAATGTGTGTACTTGGCAGTGTCTGCAGGCTGTGGAGTGAAGTTTCCTTCTGAGTCCATGGATGACTGTTTCTCCATCATGACCATGTAGTTGGACTCCATGTAGTCTGGAGGAAGAGCTCCAGCCACAGCACTGAGACATGGTAACCCCAGCTTAAACAGTTCTTGGTCATATCGCTAAATCATAAAAAAACATAAACGTTACTTTATACATCATTAGACAGCACTGCTATCCTTCCATTGCAAGTTTACCTCTCTGGTATTCAAAGCTAAGAACTTTGGTCTGTAGACTTAGATATCCGTATGATCATTGATCATCATTTCACTCATATCTTGACCAACCCTAACTTAACAAGTAGGGTTGATAGGATGGTCATGTTCTCTTGGATGACAGCTCTTGTGCGCTTCCCTGGCTCAGACCTTTGATATGGGTCATAACCGCAGGCAGCACAATAAGCCTGGCTATACATTTGCTACTACTTTTTTATATGGTATTGCATGTACAGTCACAGTATGTAGCCAACAAACAATTACTACTACTTTTAAATAAATAATTTGATATCCCCATATTTGCAACCACAACTACTGTAAAATATCAAAACAAATAAATGTTCTGTAATAATAATGTAAATCTTTATTGTAAAAAGAGAAATAAAGTGTACATGGGACATAAAGAAGTCTACAGAACTTTGATCTGTGCAAAATCACGTATTACACATAGATATTTTGCAAACATGCAATTTGTTATAAAGTTAACGGTTAATTAGCTGCCCATGTAGAGTGAACGAGATTTCTGCGTGCTTTTTACACACTCTGATAATGTTAATCCATCACTTCTTTATAGTAGCGCGATTCACATACTGACTTAAAAGCACCTGAACACACACTTAAGTCATAAGACAGAATTCACAACTCGGGAAATGGGACCATCCAAGGAGCACGTGAATGTTGCAATTCACAACCCTCACCCCTAGATGCCACCAAAACCTACACACTGAACCTTTAACTACTTCAAGCATTTACTTGCAACATGTATTTTCGATGAATCCCCAGCCCTGCTTGACACAAATTTCACATATTACTTTTCATACATTACTTAAAGGGAAACTCTACCAACACCATTCAGTTAACTTGTCCTGGGGGACACCACTCAGCCTGTTAAAACAGTTGTATAATGTCTTCTGTGTCACTTGAGGAGCTTCGTCAAAGCTAGGAAAATAAAAAATAACACTGATGTTGTCATAGTGATGTCATCAGGGTTATCAAAGCTTGGGGTGGGAGAGAATGCATTTATCAGGAAAAGCCCGATTTACAAAGCTGGACCCACACTGCTTGACTAAAGATCGTGATATCTCAACCTCTACTGCTTTGATAAAGTATTAAATAAATCTGTCGCTTGTGAGTCCATCCACTTTATGGAAGTGCAACAAAAAGCTGTGGGTACCTCTTATACATTCACTTACTTTTTTTATCACCAATTAAGTTTTCATTTAATGTTTTTCAAAAAGATTCCTAAACTAGAGCCTCACCTTGCGTGACAGGGCATCAAAGATTCCCCAGAACAGTTTCCTGGAGAGGTGAAGCTCCTCATCTGATGCAGCCCCAAAGTTGCCCCAGCCTCCAGCCAGGCAGTAGTACTTCCAACAACGCTCATAGTGATTGGTCAACAGCTGGGGAAAGTCAAGAGGACATTCATCAACCGTCTGCGGGATTTAAGAACCATTTTTATGAAACAAGTGCAGCCAATGGCAAACACGGTGCAAGATCACTTGTCCATGATCCAACAAATGTTTAGCAAATCTGAAATCAGAAAGTAAATTTGTAAACAATGGAGTGTGTTTTTGACAACTGGATTAGAATAAATAAATTTTCTGAAGGTGCTGAAGATTGTAACTATAACAATTATAGACAATCAGATAAACATTTCCTATTCATATTACCATTACACACTATATTGCCTGGCTCTTTGTGAATATAGTCTGAACTGAGGTAACAAGATAAGCGCAGGGTTTTGAGGAAAATCTGAATGTGAACTCAACTTGAAAGACCATGCTCTTGAATAAAAACAGGAAAATAATCCCCAATGTGACAGTAAAAATGTATACATTGCAGTTGGTAGTATAAAATGAATATTCTTAATAATATTAGTGCTGGAGTATAATCCCCATAGATTCTTTTAAAAAGTACATTTGGATTGATTTACTGTGATGTATTTCTCACCTTTAGAGGCATCTTGGTGTGTTCATTAAGCAGAGGAACGTCAAAGACCAGCCTCCTCAGCAGGTGCTGCATCATTGAAGGCCTCAGCTTGCTGCACATTATTAAGATAAGGTACATTTGTTGGTTATTTCAACTTCCACACAATAACAGTTTAAAACAAGCAAATCCGATCTTAAGACAAAACAAGATAAACAAATGACAAAGAATACAATATAACAACAGAACTGCATAAAAATAGGAAAAAGAATGAGTAGCAGAAAAGCCAAGTTGAAGCCAGAGTTGTGGGGAAGGCGGCACACTGACAATGAGAAGAAGAGGTGGTGATGCTCACTAAATATAGTTAATTTGACTAAGCTTGTTACACTGTGGCTGAAGTTCATGGATGTAAGTGAGTCCCAAACTGAAGCTTATCGGTATCAAACGAGATTACTTGATACTGGTCATCGATATAAATCTGCTAAAATCCAGTTAAAGCTGTAATAGGCTCCCAAAACACATGTTCATGTGCAGTGAGTGAATGGGCAGAATGCAGGTAGGTAGGCCAGCCCATCATTTCATTTGGACATTGTTTTAATTTATTGAGTGCTGTCAGTATGTAAGGAGAACTTCAATTTAACAAAACATGATCCTGAAATATCTTATACATGGCCCTTTTGTACCATATTCCAAATCCTTACCACTCAGTCAGAATCTTTTATTCCATTCCTGGCTATCCCCCCAGGATTAATGATACATAATTTACACTGTGTGATTCTGATTATTCTCACATTTACATGTGTGTTTTGCTACGGTCCGTTTTAATTCCAGTCTTACCCACAAACAGCCAGCAGACACTCCTCTATGGCATCCCTCTGGGCCTTGGTGAGGCAGCAGCCTTTGGACAGGCGGTAAACCGTGTGGAGCAGGGAGTCGATTAGTGAGGCGAACGGCTCCGTCCCCGCAAACAGCGGTGCACATTTAGTCAGGAGAGGCAACACGGCTGTACACAGATACCTGTTGAGGGCGAGCGCCATGTCCGTGGCACTGAGAGCAACCTGACACAAAGACAGAGACAGGAACATAGGGCAGTGGGAATAAAGTGGAGCAAGGCTGAGAATGAAAGTCCTGTTCCACGGGAACTACACCCGTCCGACCTGCAGCCCCACAGGCATCACACAAGTTACGTGTGGAGCGCAGGGCCCCGTTTCAGAAAGCAGGTTTAGTGAAAAGTCTTTATTTCGTTAACAATGAGATGAGGGAAGCTAGGTTTTACGTTTCAGAAAAGGATATCAGTTACTTACTTAGGACTACCTAAAGTTACTGCTGTCCTTTCTCTGAACAGCAGTTTTTGGCTTCTCATTCAAATCACCCTCAGTTTAGAACAAAACCTCTATATGTCCACTGAAAACAACACAGATACAGCTGTACATTTCAGTCAGGCATGCTCAGCTGGGAGAGCTTGACCCGCAGCATGGCCGGGATGATGGTGCTGAAGAGAGCTAAAATCCACAAACAGGATCCATGGATAGGTTCCTGAGGACCTATTAACTCTGTAGGCAAACTGAAGGGGGTGCAGGAGTGGGTCTTTGATGGATTTGAGGTGGGACAACACAAACCGCTCAAATGTCTTCATTACCACAGAGATCAGGGCGACGGGTCTGTAGCCATTAAGTAGTACTGTGGTCCTTGTTTTTTGGGGGATTGAAATGATGGCGGAGGATCTGAAGGAGGCTGGCACATGGCATGTATAGTTCAGACTACACGACTTTCAGCGTCGGCCGATTGCTGTGCTGTTCACACTACACAACTTGCCGTCTTGTGACAGGAGTCTTGAAGTTGCTGTGACGTTCTCACTACGTGACTGATCGGTGACAGGGGGTCACAAACTACATGAGCTGACAGGGACTGTGTCACGCGACGCTGGTCTCCAAACCATGTTTTGTCAAGAAAACACAAGTGAAATGTTACATTACATTACATTTAGCTGACGCTTTTATCCAAAGCGACTTACAATTGCTATATATGTCAGAGGTCGCACGCCTCTGGAGCAACTAGGGGTTAAGTGTCTTGCTCAGGGACACAGTGGTGGATGTGTCACAGTAGAGAACCACCAAGAAATGTGAAATGGAAAATGATGCAACAGTACACACAAAACAGCTGTTGTTTGTTATTATAAAGATAGCAAGACAAAGAATCTGGGTGAAAGAATGGATCAGCACACGCAGGTAGCAGGATTGTCTGAGCTACAGAGAGCTGGAGGGGAGTAAAATGTGTTTTGCAGTGAAAAAGTAGCCGCCTGCTCTCATTGGCTGGATGTGGATGTCGAGTCGGCCGACTCCTTCAGATATTTGGCATGAGAGACATCTGGCGGGCATCGGTGAGGTGTCAGTGATGTGTCAGGGAGCAATTTTTGATGCGTCGTTGAGCACTTCACACTAGGGCAAACAATTAATTGCATTTGCAATATTATCGCGTAGTGATAAAACAAGACTTACTAATTTCAAAGCCTGCGATTACACTCCGGTCACATGACACACGAGAGTAAAGCAGTCTGCAGAGGATGCATCAACTTCGCACGTTACGCTGTACCTTGACTTGTACAACAGCCTTAAGCTTGAGAGTAGCCGGTGTCTGAGAATTTCTAAGCTTGTCTATGCTAGCTAGCTAACTTTTGGCCAACTTTTGAATTAAACCTCAAACTGAGTATTTTTGGAGGTTTGTGAGATAGATAGACATTGTCATTGTTCTAACTCCCCCTGGCGAGTGATGGTACACAGCTCCCCTCAAAGAAGCTGATGTAGGACGGCACAGGCTCTGTGAACTTTTGCAGGAAACGGAGACAATACAGCTAATTTGCAGAAAATTTCTTGTGACTGGTCAAAGTGACAAATCACGCTGTGTTCAAGGGGATTTGTTGAAGTTGTATTAATAGTTGCGATCGCGACATTGCAAAATCCTGGAAAGGCTGTTGTATGGTGTCGGCAGCAGTATGACTTTTGCCAACAGAAGAATACAAATCTGAGTGAACCAGCACCACTGGTCCTGGGAGTCATGCTGACTTGCATGTGTGGCCCCTAAAGGTGTCAAAGCTGGAGAGGTGGCCCACCTCCAGCTTGGACCCCTAAATATAGACAAAAAAGTTTCATAGAGCTGAGGGGAATTAGTGTTAGTGTTCATCGCTATTTGCGCCACCTTTAACATTACAAAGCAAAGAAGCAGCAGTTTCTCTGTCTCACACACACACAAACACACACACACGCACACACACACATACACATACATACACACACACGCACGCACACAGCCTAAACTTACAGTGTCTAGAGAGGCGGCAGCCCTCAGGTCAGGTAAGAACCCAACCTCCAGCAGGTGTAGCAGGAAATTTTGGTCCTCTATACCGTAGACTCTGTCTAGGAACAGGACCATGGCTGCTTTATGGTCTGGACAGAAACCAGCTGACATGTCTGGTTCCACCACCAACCCATCTACGTATGCACAGGCAAACACATAAGAACACAACACACATAAGAAACATATTTATGTCAAGATTTAACTATGAACCAAGTCACTGCCTTTTATTTGTGTTTATTTTCATCATTTCAAATCAAGAGTACGATTTTATGCATGTCAGGCATGCCGGAGGGGCTTCTTACCTTTAGCCAGGTTGGGCATGGAGAATGGAATGCTGATGACTCCCACCAGGTCTTCAATAGGAATCAGAGACCTCAGAATGGCTCTGATACGTATCGCTTCACCTTTACCAGCATGGATCAACTAACAGAAAATGGTTTAGGGTATTGTGAGTATCGATATGAGTCTGTGTGTTTGTTTATTTGTGTGTGTGTGTGTGTGTGTGTGTGTGTGTGTGTGTGTGTGTGTGTGTGTACAGAGTGGTGTCACTCACATGCATCTCTGGAGCGCAGCGGCCCAGCAGGTCAATGAGAGCAGCATAGAAGGTCATGATGGCATTGCCCATGTGGATGGTATCATCTTCCTCCTCCTCCAGCATGTCACTGCTACACACACAAACGCACACACACACTCACAGATCAGTGATGCTACTAAAAAGTTCAGAACACTCTTCTCTCAAACACATTCAATTATAAACGACAGTTCTTCTGAGGGTTAGTTTTACACTAAAGCTTTGTATGTGTTTTGGTCTTTGTATGTTAGCTTTTAAATCTCCACTTAATGAGACATGAAGATATTGTCTTACAGTGTCTTGCTGCTCTCAGATGTAGGAGAGGGACCATCTCTGGAGAGATCCTGAGAGATCCTGATGGCTTCCTCCATTGCTGCCAACAACCCATCCCCACCTTCACCCCGAAGGGCGGGGCCAAAACATTCTGGTCTGCGGATCAGAAGCCTCACCACAACATTGGCATTCTCCTCCACGCTTTCACCTGGCCGCAGAAGAGCAGAGGTGTTCACGGCATCGTAATGTTAAACACATACTACAGTGACAAAGAAGGACAACAGTTGCTAGTTGAAAATAACTAACTTGACCGGCAATATATTCGACTGTGAGAAAATTTACTTGTGAATTGGAACTTAAAATTTTCACCGTTGCAGAAGACAGCAAAGCGCAGGAAGTCGAGGTAGCGTTCACCCTCCACAGGGTTCCAACCGATGTCCGGGTATCCTTTACGCAGCAGCATCGCACAGCTCTGCAGCCCGCAGCCGGCCAGGTACTGCACCACCTGCAGACAAAGTGACAAGGAAAATGTTTTTATATCCCATGAATATAATTTCAACAAAGGTTTATTGTTAAATTTACCCATTTATCTGTGGACAGCACAACTTAAATAAAAGTGAAAAAACCCACACTGGTATATAATTTATTCTTTGTGTTTTGCTTGAATATGCCTGATGGAGCTTGAGTAGACTAAATCTCTCGCTAACTTGCAATGTTAAAAAGCTTTTCTGTGCTTCATATGGGCACTGATTTGTGTCAAAACTATATCCAATAATTATTAATCATTTTCTTTAATTTCTAATTAAAATCTGTTTACTGGTACATATTCCCTCAGATACCAGATTGCTATACCACGGAGAGAGGCTTCGGCAGCTTCTCTCAGGTGAACAGAAAGGGAGACGGCGCTCCGCAAGGGAACGGCAGGCGCTCTATGGATAGTAACCATGGCAACGGCTTCTGTGCGCTACACAGCTGTAGCCTTTTTAACTTCAATTAAAATTATACATAGGCTAACTTTACCTGATAGGCCTGCATTTAGTTTTGCGGGGATGCTCTGCCATGTGAATTCCCTCATCCTGATAACTATTTAGATTCTGGAAACTCCCAAACAGCGCGGATCAGTCTGTCTTTCAATGATTTGTGCTGCGCGTCGCGTACAAAAAGTTCAAAACAATTCAACTTCGGCTACAGGCGTGCGTGTGCGTGAGGCGAGCACGACCGCGACAGTTTCACGGGAACGCACCCAGTACACCTTGTGCTCGACCACTTCACCTCACTGTAACAGGGACACTTGCTACTGAACACAGACTGTTTCTGCTGCTCCCTGAGAAAAGAAAAATGTTTCTGCTGATACCTGCTCAAAGAAAATCCCAAGAAAACTGGACTCTGATGGGAACTTGTTTTAACAAGCTAGATAAAAGCTAATTCCCTGGCAGTGGCAAATAGCTTTGGTTTAACATTTTAAATTTATTTATTTAATATTTGAGATTTACAAGAAATATTTTATTGCTGCTGTGTAAAGGGAATTCTGCTGGTAAAAAGCACCTTATTTGTTTAAGGTGTTTGCAAATCACATGTTATTGCACTTTTGTGTATATAGCAGTACATTAAATCAAAATTAAAAATTTTAATCATTGCCCTTCCAATGAATCAAACACTTGCTGACATACAGTGACTTACCTTCGTGTGTGAGTATGTTGGTGCCTGTGTGTGTGTGTGCGTGTGTGTATGTTTGTCAACCTCACCTTCTCCAGGTCTGGCTCTCTTAAAGCCAAGGCCAATTCATTATTATCCATAACTGATGCTGCAGCCACATCCAGAGGAGTAGATCCTCGCATGGACGGAGAAGCTGAGCACAGGAGAGGAGAAGATACAATTAAAACAGATCCAAGTAAGAGGATAAACGATGCCATCGTCCATCGGCGATGGCTGATAGACATCACAACGTTGAGCCCACATCGTGATTGCAAAGACTTAAAGTTATGGACTGCAACTCACTGTCAGTGATGACATTTACACTATATTTATTAATGTAGCTGACACTTTTATTCAAAGCGATTTAAAATTTCTATCTGTGTTAGAAGTCGCACACAAAATGATGATTTATAGGTGTCCAAAATCTCTACTGCTCACTGTGCACTATGGCTCAGTAAGTAGAGCGGTCGCCCACTAATCCAAAGTTTGGTGGTCAGATCCCCGGCTCCTCCAGCCGTCGTGTCAAAGTGTTAAAGAACCCCATAGTGCTCCGTGTGTGAATGATAAGTTTCTTTCTGGTCTTCACTATTTCCAAGATCAAGAATATACACACTCACCATTTGATCACTGTTTCGATACCCCGATCAATCACCCCAGCAGTGCTCCTGCTCACAGGTAGTGCACTCACAGAAATTCTTGATTGACCCACAGCACCAAATCATCCACCTGGTCTACATTCATGTTGTGGCTCAAGTAGTATGTACATGATGTGCATTCCACTCTGACCTGTGTACAGTAAACTTAGCGATGCCATTTTAAAGAAGGGGAACTTAAAAAAAGAAACCCAGAAGCAGCAGAAAGTCACACAAACACACACTCACCGAGGCCAACACTGCTGTTCTCCAGCAGGTAGCTGAGATGGTCAAACATGGCTTTCTGGTTCTGACGGCTGATTCGACAGAAGTAGCAGAGAAACCGACAGCAGTTGGCCACCATTTTAGGAAAGGTGATTTCCTGCAAAAACAAAGAATTCATCATTTACTGTACAAAAAAATCCTGCACCAATGTCTTCTCATTATAAATTCTATATTGTCCATAAGCTTTAATTATCACAGGTATTTATTTGAATGTCTTTGCTCTAAACATTACGGGTAAACAACGATAACAAGAGATAATGCACATCTACACAAACCAAAGAAACCACATGGATGTGATCGATTTAAGCTGCTCCTGGTCCTTTCATCGATATCGTGTTCTTGCTCTCCAGCTTATATATACTTCATACCTTGGAGTCTCCACCACTGAGTACATTGACCATGACCTCCATGACGGTCTCATGCATCCCCAGAGCTCTCATCAGGTTAGGATGTTGGTAGAACACCTTGTTGTTCATGATATCCCTGCAGAGGAAGAGGGGCGGCTGAAAAGCACTGAGTAAACATGATATAGTATATCACAAAAACTATTGACAGTGTTAAGATCAACTCTGGGTGTTTTAAATCCTATTAACCTACCCATATCTAAGTTTACTTATGTGTTCCTCAACACGAGAGGAGTTAAAGTAAGTCCAGTGGTACAATGTAAGACATCTTTCATTTCCTAAAGATAAGTTCTATTAAAAAATATCTTATATTATATATTTACCGTCTAAGCTATAAATCTCACAGGTTGAAACAAGTGTGGTTCAATTCTGTTCGGGTCATTTGTAACCTTCAATATTTAATATAACCTCACTGTATTAATGCACTGCAGCTGATATTAACCACAAATTCAATTCATTTGATATCAGACTTACTGTACTTGTGGTAGTGCTTCTCTGAAGGGCAGTTACATATCATACAGTGACGGATAGTATAAATAAATTCTAATAATCACAAACATATTTTGACATAAGAACAGTAATTATTAACTTAGTAATCATTTGTCCAGTTGTGCTGTGCCCTGACAAGTCAAAGCCAATACTGTTTAAAAGGAAAGAAAGGGAAGACAACCAAAGAGAAAAAGTAAACATCCTACAGAAAAGAAAAGATTAAAAATTCAGGAGGCTGACAGATGTGGCTGTGTTCTCACCCCAGCCCTCTAATCATCAGTTTCTCCTCCTCTCTTCCCATGCGGACACTCAGCAGAGATCTGATCTGACCAAGAGCAGCCAACAGGTTGATGGTGTCCTCGATCGATACAGAGTTTATGGTGTAGGTCTTAGGAAGAGCCCGCACCTAGACAGATAGAGACACAGCTCCATACATTTCTTTTACGACTGAGCAGGACATTCTGTTATCACTTCCCATATATGAAGAGAGACAGTATAATAGAGCGGAGTCCCCTTCTTTACTGTGTGTATTTTCTGTAATCCTTCATATTGCTCCAAGTTGTACAGTTTGCATAACATCTTATTCATTTAACAACTGTTACTTTTACTGTAAAGTAAACTGTATTTACACACCAAAGAATTGCTTGCTATGGTAGAAATAATACAGTCCATGTTTTTACAGAAATATTAAGGATTATGTACAATTGTATATGTACATCTACATATATTCAATCAAATATCTTGTAGTTGTGTTTGCACAGTTGATGTTTCCTATGAACATTCTTTGGCTTGAGACTGTTTATGAAACAGAAACAGTAAGGCTGCTTAACTAACAAATACATCAGTTTTTTTTATTTTGCCTTTATTTGATAGCCAGTAGAGATACAGGAAGGGGGGGGGAACACAGGTCGCTAGGCAAAACCATTAGGCCACACCATCTGTCATATTCAAATATAAAAGGGGATTTCAATGTTATGCAGTCTCTGCTGAAAGGAACACACAGACACAAACAAACCTGTCCTCCAATGCCATCATACTGGCGGTGCAGCAGGACGAACATGGCTCTGACCAGCTCTGGATCCTCAATAACTGACTCCTGAGCCCAGCGGACCATCGTATCTGAAATTAACTGCTGCAACGTGCCTGCAGAAGCAGAAAGAGGCAGAGAAAGAGGCAATTTTGAAACCTTTGAAGATTTGAAATCTAAATAATTTGTTCTTTTTTATGTTTGAATGACCAGGGCCTGAGATTCTCTGCCTTTGGCCTTAAAAGCAGGACCCCAGACTTCACTAGAGAGTTAGGAGATCCAGATGTGTTTGGCTTGCCGGAGACTTGGAGTAGAGGAGACATTTCTACTGGTTGTCCCTTAGGCTACAGAGATATAGTGTTCCCATCCACCAAACTGAAAGGCGTTAATCTAGGGCAGGGATTAAGGTACAAACCAGACCTTGTACACTCAATTTGGCTCAAAGATATATTCATGTCTGTATCAGGATCCCTTTATTATAATGAAAATCACTTCTACATTCTTGAAGATTAGATCAATCACTACCAGGCCCAGGGAAGCGTACTGATCTGCAGAGACCTTCACACCTGGGCAAATCCGCTTTCCCCTCATATCCCACAGGAACACTGGGTCTGTTCATCAACAAACGGTCAGTTTTGAGGGGTCACACACAGCTCCACACTCATGGCTCTAGCACAGCACATTATAGATCCCCCTTCTGTCTGAGAGCATTTACAGTCAGCTTCCTAACACCCTTGCTTGATTGTAAAATGACAGTCTACATTAGAAAAGCAGTAACAGACCTGTATCAGAAATATGTAAAACAAAACAGAGAGCAATCAGACATCAAACAATTCAGTCTCAGTTAGACCCGTAAGTGTCCTGAATAAGGCTGTGCAGGGTATTAACAACATATTTCACGAGACTCTCCTTACCAGTAAAACGACAATAAAGGTCGCTTGTACAGCATGTTATTATGACCCATATCTAAGTTTATTGTGGCATCGACCTCTAGCAGCCATACAACATAATTAAAGGAGGAAGTCGGGTGACGTACTATAAATAGGCAGAAAGTCCGCATAAGGAGGTAAGGTGTGGTGGCTGGATGGGTTAAACCCCAGACTCACTCAGGAGAATGCCGTTCAAGGCCCATGTGAAACCAAGTAAATGTTATTTTGTTTAGTTACTTTTAGTTTTAACTTAAAGGAGACCTATTATGCTTTTCCACATTTTCTGACTTATCTACAATGTTATGATGTTGGATGTTCATGTTAAACATGGCCAAAGCTTCAAAAATTAGATTAAAGTATTTAAAAGAAATCCCTTGAGCAAAAACCTCAGAGTTCCTCCTGTTCTGAAAGCTCTGTTTTGAACTGTTTTTTTTTTTTTACCAAGGGCTCCTTTCTAGGTAATAAGGAGCCAGACGACCCAGACAGAGCTGGTGTTCCATATATGGGCATGAGCTCCCATAGCAGCGACCCAGCAAGGCTCAGTCTGCCTATTCTGCCCAGCAACAACAACAGCCTGGTAGTATGCTTCAGGTCTTGGCCAATCAGAAGACAGTGGGATTTGAAGAAGAAGAAAATTTAAAGAGACAGGCCCATTTGCAACTTGTTTCACACGCTGAATTAAAGCCCTACATGAAGAGTCAGTGAAAGAAAATACATTTTCTTTGAACTTTAAATCATGCAAAGCTGCCATACAGGAGTCACAGAACTACAATATAGGCCTGGAAAAGCAGTTTAATAGGTCTCGTTTAAATTGCATTACTGACTTCTATTACATGACTTCCATAATTTACTTAAACCAAACCTGACATTTTCCTAAATCTAACCAAGATTGATTTTTGTTGCCTAACCTTAACCAAACTGCGACCATTTCACGATATGTCGAACCACGTGTTTAATTAGTCATTTGACGTATGCCACGTGCTTTACGCAATGTAGTTAACATATGTCATTTTGGGAGGCAAGGACAAATGCCACAGGCAGGGGCGCTAATTTAGGAAACACTGTGTCTTGCTTTGGGAAGTGTGGATAAAAGACCAAAAAAGTTAGGTTCTCTCTTGTTTTGTAGATTTTAAAAAAGTATTTGACTCAGTTTGGCATAATGGTCCGTCTCTGAATTAATTAAAGAGTGTAGGGAAAACCTATGATATAATTAAAGCGATGTACTGTTGGGACCAGACTGTATAAGAACAAATGGCAAAAGGCCCACAAGAAACTGAAAAGCCTACATGCAGCCTCCACACACAAGGCAAGGCAAGGCAAGTTTATTTGTATAGCACATTTCAACAACAAGGTAATTCAAAGTGCTTTACATAAAACATAAAAGCAACAGGGAAATATATAAAGACAAAAACAAAAAAAAAGTTTAAAAATCTAATAAAAGGCTAAGAACGAAGAAAAAGAAACAGGACAGTAAAAGTTACCGTGCAGTGTAAGTTATCAATAACAAGAAAAATCTTAAATATTTAATTAAAAGCAGTGGTAAAAAGAAAACTCTCCTGTCTGTCCGGAACTGTCAGTTCTTTTAAATTAAAGAACGAACAAAATTCCTTAGACCCTGCATTTATATAAATCACCAAAACTATGCATTTTAGACCAGAAACCATGCTTCCATAAATGGAAGACAGGCAGGCTTCACCTCCCCTTGTGGATTTGGACATAGTGGGAGAGGTACAAAAATGGGAAGTCTATTCATCAGGAGGCACGAGACATGAAGATCAACAGGATGGCTTTAAAGTGATACATTGATAGCAACTAGGAGACATAGGTGCGATGTTTCACTACTAAAATGCAATTAAATGCTGGGACCTGGCATTTGAGTTTGCCTGATGAAATAGCATTGATGTTACAACCCCCAAAAAGAGTCCACTTTTATTTGGAAAGCCATATTTTGAAAACAATTTATTTTTTATCTAAATTTATTATTCCCACGGATGCACCTCCCCTCTCCCCTAATATTCTTTGAGTGGTTCATCTATGTTGCAACACTGGCAAAGCTGGGGCTCCATCTCAACATCAAGTGTTCCTCTTCTGTCACTAACTTTACACATATACCGACGATACAGACACATACGTCCACACACGCGCACTGACCCCCTTCCCTACGGGTTAAGGTTATTTTGGATTTATTCATGCACTTTAAAAACGTTTATTAAAAGCTTCTTTATTTTCACATTTTCTATGTAAAATTACACGTTGAGTACCCCAATATAGACAAAATGGTATGATCATAATGCCGACTGCGAAGCTTCAACTGTGAGATTGACAGTCGAATGAAGCTCCGCCCATCGAAGCATCGAATCTTCGACTATTTGGGATCAGCCCTAGACTTTTCACAAGGGTCTCCATTTGCTAAACCTCACAGGACATCGGAGTGTGGCCGTGCCCTCACTGAGTGCATAAATAGGGTGCATGCACTCTGCTTGTGGCCATCCGTTGGTAACCCACTTTTCAACATGGATTGTTTATTTCCTGTACTCAGAACCAACTCACCAGATGAGGACAGACTGTATTCCTTGTCTTACTTTTATTTTTGAGTGACAAACGATGATGTCATCCATCCATCCATCCATCCATCATCCATCGTCAACCGTTTATCCTGCGCACAGGGTCGCCGGGGGCTATCCCAGCTGACATCAGGCGATAGGCGGGGTACACCCCGGACAGGTCGCCAAACCATCGCAGGGCCACACATAAAGAACAACCAGTCACACTTGCACTCACACCTAAGGACAATTTAGGGTCAGCAATTAACCTAGTCTGCATGTCTTTGGATGGTGGGAGCAAGAGAACCCACGCAGACTGGGGCGCCGTAAAGGGGGGGTAAAGGATGACGATTCTCGGGGCCCATGACTAAGAGGGGGCCCAGAGAAGCCCCC